>JAOWBL010001694.1:0-14888 GCA_028564865.1 Zenarchopterus dispar
TGACAACTTGAAATTGGTGAAATGGTGTGTGTGAGAGAAAGAGACAGAGAGGGATCCAAATCCAGAAAAACAATCTTCCATTGGTTAAATATATGTTGCCATAAAATATTAGAATATTGCATTTTTCAGCCCTTTATGGCTTCTTATTACAGGTTCACAAACACTCCAACTTTGTATGAAGGAAAAATGTTCACAAACACTGATTGTATTTAATAATTTGTTTATCCATAAATTTATCCAGTGATTCTTAAATCTATCATTTATTATCCTTATATCTTCATAATTACTTTACTAAATGTAGTATGGTAACACATTCCAATAAGGGTCATATAACATTGTGTAATCAGTGTAAGCATCATAGTTGAAGTAAGCTTCTATGAATGAACTGCTTTGCCTGGAAATGTCTTCATCATGGACAGAAAATAAGCATTTCAATCTTTCTCTCTCACAATATATTTATACAGATAGAAAACCTGTTTGTGTGTGGCAGCGTACAATTCTCTATGTGGTTTTCTTCAACTTTTTAAATTATTTTTTTCATCTACATCCACCACCTAATTCAAAGCAGAGATCTCTAAAGTTTTGTTGGTAATGGATACGCCGACATAAATATTTAAACTGTCACACCATATCATGGAATTTTTGAACTTATCTCTAACCAATACATCTTTTTTTAAACACAAGATACTGTCCCTAGCACACAATAAAACATTAAACCACAGCAAAAGCCTTCACCTCCCATTGTGAATAGTATGAAAAACCCCAGAGAGACATAGATGATGAATCAAAAGTGTAATAACTGCCTCTGTCTAACATGTGCTTTTGAGAGAGGATAGAAATGCAAGCGATAGATTCAACTGGCTCTTGCAGATTCCCAAGAAGACTAAACCTGGCCCAAGGGAGTCCTGGAATAAACAGCATGATATTATAACCACTTTCAAAAATAGGGAACACAATAGCAGCCAGAGGTAAATCAGATTATTAGAATCACTATGCAGATATACTTGTGCAAGGCATTCATATCCTTGCCATCTTTTAGTAGAATATACTTGGAGAAGGAGAGAAACGGTTCCTTTAGGGGATCGGTATAGTTGAGCCAGCCCGGTAGTGCCAGCAGAATAAACATCTCCCATTTTACTTGAATGTACAGGATTTGTCTGTGTAATACCAAGAAAAATGTCTAACTGTCTCATTACAGATAGTAAGATATAGTGTTCATCCTGTTCATCTCATAGATTAGAAGTAATAATCATTTTGTGCAGAAGTAGGCAATCCAGTCTTCATAGAGTTTCATTTTGCTAAGCTGCAGACCACAGTTAAGCATAAACCAAATGAACCCAGTCTCTCTGCCACATGATACATAATGACCATTTGTCAGGATATACATGTTATCTAAGTGCCATATTTAATGCCATAGGTTACAGGGGTACAGAATTTATTTAATAAATGCAATTTCTAATGTATAATGACCTTTCCTCTAATTATCATTTCCTGTCCTAATAAAAAACAATTAAATACTTCTTATTGATGTATTCTTTGTTTTCACAGCACCATCAGTCTAAGACAATTTAAGGTGACTGTTAGAAAATCTAAGTGGCTGGATGGTGTGAATATCCAGAAAATCTATTTTAAATTAGGACTTTTCCAGTTTCCTTCACTATGAATATTTCTAAATTTGGTTATGCATTTTTAACAAGTGCTTGTCAGTGACTTTGCAGCAGCTTCACCAAGACACGCTCATTGCAGTTGATGCTGGTTTCTACTTCAAATCCAGAGCATATCCTCACAGTTTACACATGCTCTGAACTCTGATTTCAAGCTGCCAGCTGTCAGATCAGCTTCAGATGAACTTGGCAGTCTCAGGAGTCACTCTATTGTCAGTCCATATATGATGACTCTCTTTCATAGTTTGAGATCTCAGTCTTCTGTCTTTGTGTTGCAAGATAGTGACAGCAAGAGTGCACAAATCAGACTCGTGTTATATCTCTGGTTGATGAGCATTCATTTATCATCTCACTCCCACTTTCCCTCAGTTTCTTCACCTGTATCACTGTAAGATGCCTATTCATAAGATACAAACATCAGCCGTTTCTCAATATGCATTTATGTTGTGTTCTTGTGAAACCTCACCATCTGCAGCCAAAGTCCTGTTCCAATTCTCAAGAACCCATTTGACCAAGAACAAAAGAAATACTCAGATGTGTTTTCCTTTCACCCGTTTTATCCTGTGGAGGCTTGTGTAGACTTAAGAAGGCAAAGTATCCCAGATTGCATTTCGCATCAAAATGCAAAAGCAACCGAAGAAGGAGGAATAAATGTTACCTTAAACTTTATTTTTGCTTGACAGAATGCAGTTTTCATGTGAGAATATAGTTAATAAAACGTTATATTTGTGATGAAATTTTAAAGACAGTCTTTTCCTTTTCACTTCAACCAAACTTTATTTATAACATACAAAAGTGTAAAATCCATTAAAAACACATATAAAGTAATTCTTATAAAAACTTAAGCAAGAGCAAAATTGTCCCATTCTTAGTTGTTTTGGTGATTAGGGTATTTATTTTTGTAACCAATTCAGCTGTAAATGTTGTGTGTAGAGTGCAATATGTGTTAGCATGTTAGCTGAACTGTGGTGTCATCAAGAACATAAGTATTCTGACTTGTATTTGCCAAGTACAGACTTCCCGAACCATTAAAGTAAGGAAATTATTGGTCACTAAAATAACTTAAAACTGACAAAAGTAATAATAGATAATAATTTACTGATCATTGACTGATCATATTAAAAATCAGACATTGCAAACATCCAGTTACAGACATTGATTTTAAAAAAAGCAAACTCATCAAACTTTTCCTGGACAAAAATTATGGTACACTCAATATTTTGTTGCACAACCTTTTGAGAAAATCAAGCAAACTCTCAATGAGACACATTCTTACCATAGATTAAAGACACCCTGTACCAGATGCAGGAAAGCAACCCCAGAACATAACCGAATCTTCCCCAAGTTTAATATTAGGTGTAGTATTTTTTTCCTTGAATGATTAATTTTTGTGTTTGTGAACATAGAACTGATGTAGTTTGCCAAGAAGCTTCAGTTTTGTCTTATCCATTCATAGGGCATTCTCCCAGAAGCTTTGTGGCTTGTCAATATGCATTTTGACAATATGTCAATATGACAATATGTCTTTGTCAATATGCATCCAGTTTAAGTTCTTTATGGTTTTCCATTTAACAATTGAGTCCTCCTCAGTTTTCTTACATTAAGGCCAACGTGGCCTTAACATAAGTCTTAATATGGTCTCTGCTTTTGTAGATGATGTGGTTCTGTTGGTTTCATCAGGCCAGGACCTTCAACTCTCACTGGAGTGGTTCTCAGCCAAATGTGAAGCAGCTGGGATGAGAACCAGCCCCTCTAAATCCCAGACCATGGTTCTCACCTGGAAAAGGGTGGAATGCCCTCTCCGGTTGGGGGATCAGATATTGCCCCAAATGGAGGAGTTCAAGTACCTCGAGGTAACTGAGAGAACAAGATCACAGATACAAGCAGCAGAAATGAGTTTCCCCCACAGGGTGTCTGGCTTCTCTCCCTTAGAGATGTCTATTTAATTTGCCATGAATTGTCCTCTTTCGACCATGTCCAGGAAATGTTGGTTACAGTTCAGATCTAAACTTCTGAATGACATTTGCAACTTTGGTTGCAGGAACACATGAAGTAATTTTGATTTAGACAGCACCTTTCACAGACACCAGTCACAAAGTGCTTTACAGTAAAAATATAATAATAAAAACAAGGTTGCTATAGATTAAAAAAATGAACATCAAGCTGTTTGGCGATAGTCTTCTAATCTTAACCTTTAAAATGCTTGTCTCAAACTTTTTTTCTGTTCTCCTCAGACAACCCTCTCCTTTCCTCTCTCTGGTCAGTGTTCATGACACCAAACAGGAATGTGATGACTTTTCACACTCTAATTAGACTGACTCCCAAATTCAGTAAATTATTATTTACTATTACTTTTGTCAGTTTCAATCAATCAATAAGAAGGAATATGAAAAACATAAAAGTAGTGGAGATGAAGTATTGGATGATGAAGCAGAAAAGAGCAAGTAAAAAGGAAGGGTTTGGTGGGAGGAGGGGGATGGATACTCTCTGTGTGAGTTTTTCACCTGCCCCCTGTGTGTGCTGGTCATTTGCTGACATACGCTTGACATGACGTTGACAAGAAGATGAAGACATCATGCTGGCATCCCACTTCTTTCTCTTGAAACAGTTCAGCCTCCCATCTGTCTCCATCAGTGCTTCATTCCCTCTTTCCTTCCTTCAAACAAATTCTTCCCTGCCCTTTCCTTTGTCTCTTTGTTGCACAGCTCACTGATTTGCAGTTAAAATCAATATTTTACTATTATATAACTTCCAAATTCATTATCTCGCCCACCTTAGTGGTTTTGCATTTATTTCCTTTTGTATGATTATTAAATAACATAAAACTTTTATGCTCTATCCATATCACGTTCCTCCTCAACCTCTCTCTAAGTTTCATTTTGACATGTGCGATCTGAATTTCTGTTTAAAATATCCCTTTTAAATTCTTATTAAAATTACATTTGCTTGACATATTGTCTTTTTTTTCCTTTTTGGGGAAACTGTGGTTTGATGGCTGACCAAAACAGCACAATATAGTTACTTTTTGACATGAAATTAGCCTAATATAGTCTTCACTAACTTAAAAAATAATGCATAAATACAGTGCTACCATTTTGATATCAGATTTGATCTTTGGAAAAACAGATACTAAATAGATATGCACACATTTTAAAGCATGACATAATAAAATAGAGTATGAGTTGGCCTAAATGCAGCTGAAACATGTAGTCTGGAGATAGCATGTTTAAGTTATTTCCACAAGTAACTAAATCATTTTTATGTAGGATATTACTGTGTCGCTCTGGAACTCCTGTGTCCTGACTGCTTTTTAAAAATTTTTTAATACAGACTAGATTTGTGATTAGCCCCAGGTTAACCTGACGATGTGGTTTAAGTAGTTTTTTTTTTGTTTGTTTGTTTGTTTGTTTTTGGATTATGAGAGGAAACTGGAATACCCAGAGAAAATCCATGGAAGCACAAGGAAAACATACAAACTCCACACAAAGACTCCTGCCAGGCCCTGGAAACAGTCTAGGAACCTCTTGCTATTAAGCAGCAGTGCTAACAACTAAGCCACCATGCTGCCCTGTGTCTCATTATTTACAGTATACAGTATACAAATTGCATTTACATCTTTTTTTCTTTGATTATTCTGCTGTGGAAGCAATTTTTTTGTTTGTTTGTTAATAAAGACACAATTTACTACTGTTCCCTCTTGGTCTCCAACATTTGGGTTCTATAAACACACCAGAATCCTTTGGCTGAGACATGCACAAATAATATTTAGTAACATCAATAGTAAACTGACAAACATTTACAACCTATGACTGGGTTGCCATTTTCTCTCTCTCTCTCTCTCTCTTTCTGTCTCTCTCTCTCTCTCTCTCACACACACACACACATATTCAGTAAATTTAGTTGAAAAGCCTCATCTTTAAACTCAGTCTCTTTTTTCTGCCATCTCCCTCCTCTTTCCTCTCACTCTTCCATGGCTTTTCAAGCTAGACTAGTGGGAGACCGAAGTGCTCTTTGGTGGTGCCTCATTTCCATTTCTATTTCTCTTTGCCTTTGTAGTGGTTCATCATCTCTCGTCTCGTGGCCTCACCGCCCCTCGACCGCTCTCTCTTGACTCCCACTGGCTTTCATCTCTGTCCTCCTTCATCCTGTCCTCATGGTGTGTTTATCTATCAGCTTGTTTGTACAGATGACCACCGACCCATTAACCACAGCAAACCATGTCTTGTCTCATCTGTGTCAAGATTACAGAACATGACTCGGACGTCTGTGAAGACTGATACGTATTTGCCAGCTTGGCTCTCTGTATCTTATCTGAAATGGGGTGTTCTGTACAAGTGACTTTCCTCTCTGGGATTGTAGTGTGATGAGAATATTGATTGCAGTTCCAGTAGTGTATTTTTCAACATATGAGGAGATATAAGAGACTGATGTGGAAAAATAGGAGGCCCAGGTGAAAAGAACATTCAGAGTTGATCAGTCTATCAGAAGATTTTAAGGAATACGGTTTCAAATGTCTTGGTATTTCAAATATGTCAGGCATGTAGGAAGAACCCCAAAATGGATGTATGGCGTATGGTGCCAGACAGCAAAATTGAGAGGAAATAAAAGTGTAACAGGATCACAGCAGGCAGGATGGTTAAAACAGCGGTATATACATAACATTATCAGACAGATGGTGCAGAGAAAACGTGACATGGAGGAAAACATCCTGAGAAGTCTCACTTGCCACTCCTTGAGAAAACTATATTTTTTCTCAGTGGAAAGAAGATCTGCACCAATCAACAACCAATCCAAATGCTGATTGGTGCAGATCTTGGTGTCTTGTCAGGGTTTAGTTTTCCAATCTTTGTTATTTATCTCCACTTTGATAGAGAATAAAAAATACATCACATTGAGCTTTTGCCAGCATCTGTGAGGATAAATTCATATTCAATGCACACTACAAGTACAATATAAAAAGAGCTATCTCTTCCCTGCCTAAATGTTAGCAGATGCCTCTGACTATCGAAGGTTGTCATTTAGAAGTACATTATCCCTAGTTACAAATACCAGATCTGTGTTTCCTAAAGTAAAGCTCTGATCTAAGGCAATCTATTTAAGCGGGCGCTTGATTATGGCAAAAGGCTTGGTTAAATTGAAAGTATGTACCTTAGAGCCACAGTGTGTCCCAAATCATGATGCATTTGAGCTGCTATGAGGGATTTGACACAGAGAACTGATCACAGCAGACATTTCTGGCTGCTGTGGTTTCTGTTTGACTTGCTCACAACTATCAACCAAGATGACAACAGCAGTAAGAGGTAGCTACAGTTTTCAGAGCCATGTTGTCTTGTAGTTTTCCACTGTCTTCAAAGCCTCAGGACATGATGGAATGTGCGTGACAGTCCACTGATCAGAGTCCAGCTCTTAAGAACTAAAGCTTTTTCAAGAGTCACACTTACTTTCTGTTGCTTAAAGCTATCTTGGTATTTTTGTTTTTTTAAGATTTGGGGTGGGTTTAATTATGTTTTTGCTTGTGCTAGGGCCTTTCTATGACTGTTCTGTTCTATTTACTATAAATGCTGTTAATAACACCGACTAATATTAAAGAATAAGAATACTTTTAAAAAAAGCAAGCAACAAAAAAAGAGGATGTAGTTTTTGTCATGTTTTAGGAGAAAAGACAGATCGCATTGATTAATATCAAGTTCTAATTGAATTAGCTAGTCACTTGATAAAGTCAGTGATTTCTAGCATTGTCAGAAAATTATCTTTGGGAATCTTTGGTTGCAAAATCCCCACTTGAAGCTCTGGCCCACAGATTTAGCTACGATTGTTTTTCAATGGTTGTATTTTGTCTGCAGGAACCCAAAATCATGCAGTGCACATCAGGCATGCATCACCATGATGTCCAAAGTAAGATGTTTTCACTATAACTGTGGGAAGTGGGGATTCTGGGGTTGCTGTAGAGCCCCCTGTTGGAATAAGAGGCATCACAGCACCCCAGCTAGGATAGGGGACAAAACATTTTTCCTTGTGCTTGTTTACACAATCCTAACATTTGATGTAATTGATGAGAATGTGACAAAATTCTGAGAAAGTATTTTTATGACAGTATTAATCATAATGTATGGTACTGATTTGATGACGCTAATAATAAAAATATTTCACTGCTTATATGCCTAATATCCATGCGCTGTTACTAACTCTTTGAGAAATGTAAATTAAGTGATTTCTTTTTGTACTGTTTAAATATTTAGATTTTCCTTTTTGGATGTATCTTTTTGGGGGGAGTTATGGGACATTCCCTGACAGCACTCGCTACTCAAATTGTCTACAAATTGTCAGATATAATACAAACGATCAGTGAACATCTCTAGATGCACTCCGTCATTATTCCTTGATTTTATTCCACACTGAATTGTAATCGAAGAAGCACTGTACAGCCCACGAACTGCAGATCTAATTGAAACAAACATCAAGGTATGAGAAATTACTTGAAGCGTCACTGATGTGTTTCCAAGGGATGAGACAGTGCTTGTTTGAGAGTTTCTCCTGTGTTGTCATACTTCAGTAGTCAGAGACTGAGCTGAAAATTCCCTGCCTGCTGTGACCCTCTCGCCTTTTAACCTGTTTGACTCTCTGTCTAAAAAAATGCTTATAAAGGGGGAAATACAGTGTACTGATGAGCTGTGAAATATCATGGAAAAAAATCAAGGGTCCTACAAGGTTAAAAAAAAAAAAAAAAAAAAAAGGTGAGATGAGGAAAGAAGCAGAGAGAAGCAGGAAGTGGGAAGGAAACAATTTAGTATCGTGGTGCTGGAGGTGCCTCAACAATAGATAAGGGAACAGTAGCTGCTTTTGTAATACAATTTTAATAGCACTTTATGGAACCCATCTTCAGAAAAAAAGGAAAGGAAAATGAATGAATAAGACAGCCAAGTCATTCTAGCAACAACTGGTCAGTATGTCAGAAAAGAAGAAAAAAAAAACTGATTAAAACTGCTGATTATTTAGGTGTATGCTTGTACAGTGACAAGAGAGAGGAGAGCCAAGAATTAGGAGGAACAGGAGGGGTGAAATGACTTAACAAGAGATTGGGCATTTACAATAACTGAATAAAAAGTTGTTTTGAATGCCTTTATGGTGACATCTATAACAGAGGAATATTAACAGATTGCTTGGCCCCACACTTATGCAACTGCTCCAAGGCTGGGCGAAAAAAAAAAATCCATCTATAGCATAACATAAATAGGACTCAGAACCCAGCTTGTACTATAAATTAATGAACAAATGGTCTTTTACTGCCTCTTCTGTTGGTTTGTTTCCAGTCTTGAAAATGGGGGAAAAAAATGAAATATGGTTTAAACAAAATCTACAATGATGGATGTTCAAAGCTGGTGATTTTGCATTTTTCAGACAAACTGGATCAAATATTCCCTTAAGTTCAGGAAATTCCTCTCACTGAGCAACTAGCACTGAAAATCTTCTTTTTACTTTTTTGCTGACGTTAATGTCTAGCTTGTCATCCAGATCTTCTCTGTTCTAAATTGGCTACTCTTGTTTCTTCTGTACATTGCATCTATCACGTCTCCTCATCTTCCCAGCAGGGGCTCTTCTTTGTTGCTCATGGAGCTCTCTTTTGCAACTCTCCTTTAAACTCCTCTAAACATTTGTTTTTATTAAGTGTAAACTTTGGTCATTTTCAAGTGAAAATCTCCAATTTGTTCCTTCAGTGATCACTTGTAGGCATTGTGGACATTGATCATTAAAATTGTTCATAAAATAGTGCAAGGTGACAACATTAAAGACATTCTCTATCTCCACAGAAGAGTTGGCTCTATTACCTGAAAGACACATTACTATACTCCAGTTGTAAATGAGAGCAGTATATTGTGGTGTTTCCTTTACAATAGTGCTTTTACCACTTTAAAGAGACTTTAGGTGATATTTCTGACAACTGCCACTTTGTCCGGCAATAATTGGACCAAAACATCCTTTCTTTCTTATGTTTAGTGTGAAATTACGCTACTTGAATAAGTGTCACGTTGATTTTTTTTTTTTTTATCTGTACACAACTACTGTTATTTTATAATTGAATTACCAGCTAACTCCTGTCATTCAGTGTGTAAAGAACAGCTATAACCATTGGTTTAATAAGAATTTAAAGCTTTTATCATAGCAATACCACTGTTTGCAATTACTCAGTAACAAGCAAAAGTCATATTTCCAAAAATTCTAATTGAATAAAAGTGCAAAAGTGATAACACCAAGTTGAACCCCATATAAAAAGTTTGTTTCACATAATGCCTGATTAATATGTACTATGCTTTATAATATAATATTACATAATATTGATTACCTTTGTAACTTATACTTTATTAATCTGAATCTTAAGAAAAAAAATGTTTAAAGGCTTTCTCTGTTTATTTTAGTTAAGTTCACCTTAATTTGCACAGTGTCATTTGAGAACAAAGCTGATCTCAAGCCACAGAATACAGTGCAGTCAAAGACAATCCATACAGTCCAGCTGATTATAATTCACTTAAGTTCATATGATGCAGATTCTTCAACAAGTATTCTTTAATCAATAAATAAAAATGTAAAGAGGCTAACAAAGGAACCCAGCAGATTGCATGAAATATTTAGTTCAGGGTATTCCCCCCTTCTGAGAAAGCACTAGGCGACAGTCATCAGGAAAAAAAATAAACAAAATGACAGCGCTACAAAACCTATGGCAGACTCAAGCAGTACAACCATCTGCCACCACCAGTTGGGGATCTGAGATGACGAAAGTTCTGACTGGTGGGAATTTCCAGGCTCAGTTAGAACAGAAGAAACATTTTCAGATAAAGTTGGAAGTCAAGAACCTACGGAAGAAGTCCAGTTATTCTCTATTGAAGCATTTTTGAAAATTACATCTTTATTAATTGATACACGGTAGTAGTTCTTAAATTCCATGTTGTAAATATCAGTTTTTGATATAACAATATTGGCAACATAGGGAATCTCTGTTGAACATCACAATATAAAGGTAAGTTCACAATTGTAACTTTAAGCATCTTATGTGCAAAAAAGATACCTTATGTTATTGTTGTCGAAAGCCAACATTTGATGTTTCCGTTTAGAGGCATCTGGGATGGATGTGGTTAGATGAGTCAGCATTTCAGATCTTTTTGTGGGAGAAACTGGCTGTGTGCTCCAGATAACAAATGAAGAGAAACTTCTAGAGTATAATGGCAATACAATTGGCATGCTGTCATAAAAGAAGTGGAAATGATCTTTACCAAGGACAAAGGTTATTTCCAGTTATTTAATGGCAGCACAAAAAAGTGCACTAAAGTTTTGGTGCAACATTTTTTCTCGCAATTTTAATAAGATCATGCATAACCACATTTTATACACATTACAAAGGCATGCTTCAGAAAAAAAGGGGCAAATGTTGTGTACTGTCCTTCCTCAGGTCCTGACCCATCTTCAGTTAAATGTGTGAAGGATTTTGAAATTAAATCTGCAACAATGACAACCCTGTATTTATCCATGCCTTGGGATGTGTTTGCACCAAGAATGGGACAGAATAACAACTAAAAACATTCATCACTTGGTATTCTGAATGCTAAATGTCTTTTAACTGTCAGGAAGGAATGACAATAATACAGTGGTAAAAGCTTTGCCATCCCAGCTATGGCATGTGTTAAAGATCTGAAAGGCAAAAATCAATGGTTATTAAAAGATTAAATGAACGTGACAAGAAAAGAAGCAATATCTGCGGCCCAGTCTATTAGCAAATAAATGAAAGCCAGGGTGAATATAAGAATCTTATTGTTCAACTTTTTAGATTCACATTTTCTTTCTTTACCTGATTGAGACTGTAAGAATTCTATTTAAGGACAATGCTTGGGTGTCATTTGTTTTTTCGTTTTTTTTTTTGCTGCAGTCTTTTTCGTAATGGACGTCTGCAGTCAGACAGACTGAAACCCTCTCTGGTTCCTGTTCTCGTGTGTGGTGAAAAAGCAGTCATTAATCATTCATTATACTGCAATATAATACAGCAATATTACATACATTCCCTTTGGAAATTAATTAAGTATAATTCTATTCTATTGTCATAAGCCAGGCCTGACAGTTCTTAGGGTACTATTTCAAAAGACATTAGTTGAGCAACATTTGGATACAGGAGGACATGGGTGCATGGTTACGCCAAAAGCTTGCCCTCCTAAGAGCATTATAGATCAGACTTTGTGGACAAAAGAACTGTAACCTTGCTTGGCATCCTTTTGAGGTATGTGACTTTTAGTGGAACATTGAGCCTTTGGTTTCAACAAGAAATTGAAAGGAATTGATCTGCGGACTAATGTCCACTAATTGTCTCTCATGGGCGCATTTTGTGGGAAAAGGCTTAAGGAAGGAAATCCATGGCTTCCAGGCAGGAGGTAGCCACTTTTTTTCATGTTGCCAACAGCTAGAAAGAATCAGCACCAGAACTTAGATTCCAGTATCCATCCATGTTATAAAGCGCAGCTGGACGAGTCCATGGTTTTGGGTGGATATTTTTCCCAACCCAGCTCTCTGTGCATCCATGCTCCTAGATGAAGGCAAGCCTGTACTCCAGCTGTCATTTGTGGTTTGATACATATCATTTACCATTTTTATTTTACTTATTTAAAAAAAAAAAATCCTAACCCTAATACAACTTTTTTTGTCCATGCTCAGATTCAAAACCTATGCCAATCCCCAAAGCTTAAGTTTACAAGTGTTCAATAACTACAAGGGCATGAGATATAAAAGAAAATGAATATAGGAAGTTATATAAGAAAGGCATTATTCTTATTCTTTTAATGTCCCTCAAAAGAAGTTAGCAGGTGTCAGTATGTGTTTAAAGTGGGAGGGCTACTTCAGTAAATCCTCCTCAAGGAGGAGGTCAGGGGGTGGAGAGGATCAATGTCACTAAATCGATCTGAACCATTAGAGGAAAAATAGGGGTGAGATGGAGAGATAAAGCAGGAAGAAGGATGGTAGGATGACGTAAACTGGTGGAGAAGGGTGGTGAGGGAGGTCACCATTCACCAATGGGACAAGAAAGCCACAACGGTGTTCGATTCGTCTAAAAATAAGTCCATAGAGGTTCAACTCAAGTGTCTGAGGGACTGACTGTGAGTGGTGTCTGTGGGACAAATATAAGGAGTGTTAGTAGAAAAAACAGTGAAAGTGTAACAAAGAAAAAGTCAGATATGTCAAGGTGTCGTGATTTTATTTTATTTTTTTTTTCAAAAAGGTTTCCACTGGTCAAGGAAAAATTACACTGACATTATGGGGTTCTTTTTCTATCCTCTGTTTAAACATTTTATGCTGAAAAGGTAAATGAAGAAAATGGGACAAAATAAAATTACTTACAGTAAAAGCAGCAAATCTTAATTCAAGGTAAAAGGCGAATCATAGATTCACATAGATGAGCTTTTGTGAGACTATTCTTGGAAATAGTTGAACAAATTCAACAGAAAAATGACTTTGATAAAAGTGCAGCTTTTTCATTGAATGTTATTGTCTGGATCACTTGCTTTTGTATAGGAACTACTATAAAACACTTTTTTGTCACCAAAAAGACACCTTCAGGACATTTAACTACTCAGGCTAATGTGAATCAGAGGCCTTGTAGCAGACGCCACTCAACAAAATGAGCTAGGGTTTTTTTCTCCTTTCTAAAACGGCAGGATAAAATCCTTACAAGAACAGACAACAGAGAGTTGGTTTTGAAAAAACACAAATTTTAGCAGCTGGTCAAGACAGCTGAGTCCTTGGTTCTCACAACCCAGTCAATAAAAACAAAAAAGCATCACTAAGGAGATACAATTGTGGAGCTGTTAATATTCTCATATTGTTGAGAGAGCAGAATATGATTATATTTAAGTTGCTTGATCTTGACTGAAAGAAAGAGCCAAATTTGAAAATTGTTAGACTGGTACTTCCCTTATAGAACAGTTAGATGCTGTCAATGTATCACTTTAACTTAAACTTTCAGAATTTAAGTTAAAAACTTTAAATCTCTAAATAGTGTCAAAGATACGCTGTAAGCTTTGTGATTGGTGACTGATCAGTCTTTCTGTATAGCATCTCCATTGGCATCTTTCAGTGCACCAAACCCATATAAATACTTACTCTGTTAACCACACTTGTGTTGCAGTATGCACACAAGAAAATACTAAATAGAAAGCTTAAGGGTTAACAAAAGGTTGAAATATTGACCTGCTATCTGCAGGAGGCAAAAACCTGAGATCCAGATGACTGTTGAATTGAAGTTTTAGTGTTGTCTTCCAAACTTTACATTAAACATTCATACAGGTACTTAAAATTTTAATCGTGTTTCCAAATGTTTGAAAAGAACATGAATTTAGGATACAGTGTTTGAAAATTCTTGACATTTGAACAATTTCGTTCACAACAATGGCAACGAAACCTAACAGTTTGCATATGCATGTGATCTGGTGGTCTGTTTTCATGCATAATCACTGCAACAGAAACGGGATTAAAGATGATGAACTGGCAGATAACTGTTTGAATGACTGCTGGCTAAAATACTCCTGTTAAGTCTGCAAAACTGGTGAAGTTTGGGCTCTTGAGCCACATCAAAGGCCAACTTTTGGAGTCGGCTAACCTGGCACATACGACTAGCCGCCGAATCATGGACTAAACAATAATGTGACTGCTCTAGTTCTGGATGTCAACTTCAGGACACTCATTTTTGAAATATAATGTAGTAACACAGTCAGTATAACAGTGACAATAATCTTAGCTAAAGTATTCATATGTAGTAAACTACTAAGGTTAGCCTGGTGCATCCAAGCAAAATAAAAACAAACAAACAAACAAACAAACAAAAAACAGTTTAATTGCATGTCCTGCATTCTGTAACCTGCAGAGTTCTAAGTTTTAACTTAGTTTCCGTGGTAACACCTGTAAATATGACAAATATGCATGTTGTTCCAAAGTAAAGTTATCCTGATAAGAATGTGTCTCCAGATACAGAAGCTGAAGCATGCACTCAATCACAAGATTGAATCTTTGATTAATTGTATCGGAGTTGTTGTTTATCAGTGAGGTTTGTCAATATTACTTGCAGGTCATGACATAAATAAATCATAATTATAATTATGTTAATTCTTTGCATTTAATTAAATTCTTTACATTGAACATTCCAGGCAAACCATCTGCAAGAAAACAGTTTGACAGTCTTGGCTAGACAGAAAT
>JAOWBL010001695.1:0-14887 GCA_028564865.1 Zenarchopterus dispar
AGAGAGAGAGAGAGAGAGAGAGAGAGAGAGAGAGAGAGAGAGAGAGAGAGAGAGAGAGAGAGAGAGAGAATTCTCACCATTTATTTACGTACTAGGGGTACCTGATAAAGTGGCCAGTGAGTGTATGTGCCACGGGTTATGAAGATATGCCAAAAAGCCAGTTATAATAAACATATCAGGGTGCATTTAAATGTAGTCACTGGTATATTATCATCTAATAGATGAGTCAGTTACATGTTACAGTGTAATACTCTCCGCTGCTCTGTAGTACCCGTCAGAATGTCCTGATAGTATATAGACAAAAATACAGGAATGCAGTACTTTAAAAGCATCATCCCATTTAGAAGCCTACGGAGGTCTCAGGAGTTTCAAATTCCAAGATAACAATGCAGCCTCGTCTAAACAGATTTCATGCTCATGTGGCTTTAGTTAACTGAATTTCATAGAAATTTAAAAGGGAATTCAGGTAAGCCAGAACGCCTCTCACCTCCTACCTCTGACTGTATTTACTCAATTGGATTTTTCATCACTTTTTGCCTCATTTTCTATCCTGTCACCTTTAATTCAGTGTTATTTGAGAGTGGTCCATCAGTGAGTTTGTCAACATTTGTCATGATTTAACAGGATTAATGCCTTCACCAGAGGTAAAGTTTTTTTCCTCTTCCCTTCTACATCATAAATTTGGTAAGTAACAAAGAAGCAGCTGTTGTAAATGCAGAAAAAAATAAAAGCTGTAATCTAATCTGCTACTTTTGCTCTCTCTGTGATTTTCTCTTTTAAAAGTTCATTGTTTGTCCACTTGTGATGTTGCTGTTCTCAGCTTAAACATGTTTTAAAAGTTGTAGGTAGAAACCTATTTTGTGAGATGGTAATGTGTAAACTGTCTTCTGAAATCAGAGAATATTTTACAAACCTTCATGTGCAAAAGTTAGCAACCCATCTTTTAATCTTATGCATTATGTGTGTGTTCGTGTACGTGTGTGTGCCTGTGAGAAAAACAATAAAAATAATCTGATTATGTTAGTCTTACAATTAGGCAATATTAAAAAGACTGTTAACAGGATAAAATCTTCTGTCTATAATGATCATAGCAGCACAGTTGATGTTTGCAAAACAATATCTAGCATCTGAAAGAGATTGATGACTTCTGAAACAATGTCCAGTGGACCGGTGAGACAGAACCAGGGATGTTTACCCTTAATGCCCAGCACTATGTTGAGTGAAAACTAAAGACAGCATTTCAGCAGAAACATCTCATACTACTGTTAAGCACGGTAGTGGAGGTATGATGATTTGGTGTTGTTTTGCAGCCGTGGGACCCGGGCACCTTGCAGTCATCAAGTCAAGCATGAACTCCTCTATTTATTTCAGTATTCTTGAGGGATTTGTCAAATAGCTAGAACTTGGTCAAAATTGAGTCATGCAACAAGACAATGATCTAGAACAGAGTAGCATTTTGATTTAGATTTGATGCTATGCTGCTGAAGCACAGCATCAAATCTACATTAAAATGACTGAAAAGTAAAAGCTCAAGGTTTTGGAATGGCCAATTCAAAGTCTATATTTCAACCCAACTGAAGCGCTGTGGTGGGACCTCTATTTACCTTTTTAGCATTATTTTTGTCAAATAAATAATGGCACAGCGAAAAAAGTTATATGTTGATGAAACTGTACTCACCAAATCATCAGATGATTTTTACACACAAACACAAAGAAAAAAATCATTTAACAAGGAGGTATTTTTTGTATAATGACTGTATTTTGACTGATTTATGCAATTCTAGACTGACACAAGTTTAACCAAACCAGTTCTCATCCTCAGAATCAAGGACGCTATAAATCGTCATGTTATGGGAGCAGTGAGAAACAAAAACCAGGTCATTAACAAATTGAAGAACCTTAGAAAACCACACTGGCAGGAGTTACAGAGGAAGACTGAACTCGTCATATTTTGATTTGTGCTACACCCTTTTGGGGTGAAGTCACTGTGCAAATCCCCTTGTAGGCATGGATGTGGCACTGCTCCATCTCCGGCCCTGCATCCACCAGCTCTGCCAATGTTGGTGAAGCCAGCAAGGTCAACCAAGCAGTCAGAGGAGCCGTCACATTACTCAGTAGCACTCATTCCTTTCCTCCCTTCATCCCGGCTTCAGGCACCAGAGAGGCAATAATGCCCCTTGCAGTTACACTTCCCAGCACAAGTTAAACACGAATTCTTTGTCCATGCAAAATAACGCAGTCTAATGTAAAAACATCTCGTATGAAGTTTCCCAGATGTTGTTTTTCCTGGATTCTGTTTTTGCAACATAAATCTATCTTTGTCAGATGCAGTTTTATTTGGCACAGTTTTAAGGGTATAGATCGAATACACTTAAATAAAACATTGGCTGGCTAATGTGACATTTGTCAGTTTATTTTCATTATTCATAGCAGAGAACCTTGGGCTCACAGGAAGCGTTCAGAGCTGCTTCCCAGAGCTGAACACCGGATGTCCGAATGAGACTTCACAGTGACTTTAGGGCTCCCTTTTATAAGCTTTTTATTTGTACTCACAATATAAATTATTTTCTTCATTTGGACTCAGAACATAGTTGTTTTACAGAAACACGCATGACAACTAACCCTACTTTGACAATTTGATATGTCCATGACAGCATTTATAACTTCTGTTATGCAGGATAGTGTTTCTTTAAAGAGAAAACAGAAATGTATAACTTCATATCTTACACAAATAGAAGCATTGCAGTGAAGAGGAAAACTCTGTTTCTACAGTTCACAACAATCTGCATAAATTCAGCACAGGGGTGTCACCTTGCAGCAAGAGAGTCTGTTGTTCACATTTCAGATGGAGCCTTTCTATGTAGAGTTCAGATGCTCTCCCTTTGCATACAAGAGTATTTTTTGGTAATCAGAGTGCCTTCCACAGTCCAAAAACCTTACACCAACAGTTTGATTGATTCTAAATTGACAGAGTGAATGGTTTCAAGTCTCGTTTATCTGTGCGTGGTCCTGAGATGGACTGGCGACCTATCCAAGATGTAGGCAGGGGGTGAGGATGGGAGTTCATGACTGATTCCTGGGAAAGAATTCATATCCTTTAAATTTAACAGCAAAACCTGGTCCCCTTTGTGTCTTCTTTGAGATATCAATGAGATTATTGTCTCCATAGTTCACTGACACAGGTGGGAAAACTCTAAGACTTAAGTTAGAGAAGCAGCAATATGGCCTCCATGCCCTGCTGTTTTCAAATGTAAACAAGTGGATAATCCTCTGTCTGAATTTTTTTGTGAATGTGTATGTCGTCTGTTTATTGCTAAAAACTCCAGCACGGAGAGCTCATCTCATCTCATGTCACTAATTCTCTAAACTATCATACCATTTATCAATCTCATTATCAGTTCTTAATGCCCAGTGTGACCTCCACTCATTTATGAAATGCATGTGTGTTTATGCATACCTCACAACAAGTTAAAGTGCTAATAAGTGTTAAGTGACATAAATAGTCCATCTAGAAGCAGGATGTGTGTGTAAATAAGAGATGAAGAGAGAGAATGTGCACTGTGGAAAGCCTGGGAAATACTGTTGACTAAGGCAGGATGCCAACAAGGGCATTGTAAAGCCTCAGGAGTGTTGCACTGCACTTATTTTTAGCTTTGACTTTGGAAAAACAAATAGACATCGATGATAGATACTATAGATTGCCAACATTGATATAAAATGCAAAAATAGGGTAAAAGAATAACAGTCAGAAACCACACTAACATGTAACAATCCTTTCTGGAGTCACATTTAGATTCTCATGTTATCAGAGCATTTCTTCATGAAATGATCACATTACATGACTTATTGATTCATGTTTTGGTACGTAGCTTTATACTTGTTTTTCTTTATTCATTCATCCATCCATTTTCTATACCCACTGGTTCCTGTACAGGGTTACGGGGATCTGCTGGAGTCTATCCCAACTCATTAAGCCGAGAGGCAGGGGTACACCCTGGAGAGGTCGCCAGTCCATCACAGTGGCGACTTGTTCAGGGTGTACCCCTTTAATTACATAAACATGAACCATGTATAAAAAATATTAACAAAAACTGTAAAGTTGTATTTTTGGCTGGTCTATCAAACTGTGTTCTCAGACAGTAATGTCTGGAAATATGATTTCCATCAATGAAATGACCTGTTTTTAATCCAGAACCAACTGAGGGGCCCAAAGATCCCTACCTCCAGTACTGACTTTTAACCTTGTCCCATGTACACATAGATTTCTCCAGATACACAAAATCTTCTGTTTTTCATGTACTGTGGATGATGAGATGTCGCTGCCCTCTTGTTATCCAGGTACCTTTTTTTTTTCTTTTTTTTTTTGTGAAATGTTACCACTATCAAATTCAAAATGAGGCAATAATTTTCAAGAAAAGGCAAAGTGTTGTACTTTCAACATCTATATTCTATTGTATATATATTTAAAAAATCATTTTATCTTTATTTACGCTTCCCAAACTTCTTTGGAATTGGGATTATTCATAAAACTTCAAAAATGAAAAAGACTGCACTTTCTTTTTTCACATTTTTTTAGGTGTTCCCTATGTTGTCACCCTCACAAAAGGCAAACATCATTTATCCATCAAGAAAAAGACAAAACATCCTTAAGAACTGTTCTCAATTTAGTATTAATGCAGCAATGCTGTGAGACCTGTCAGAGGACATAAACTGGGACTACCCCATGAACACAATAGTCCTTTTAAATGTTCACTCCCAAAGAATGAAAAATGTTCTTTTTTTTTTTCTTTTTGTCTTGTTGATCAAATCTCGAATGAGTGCAAATCAGGTCAGTCCTGGAGAGTTTTGTTTGCTCTTACATTGGATGTACTGTGGCTGGGGGCTTTTATTGTTATATTTCTTTGTCCCATCACTGCTGGGATGGGGTGGGCTTGTGTGGCTTGATTGTTGTGTGGGACTCTGTGGACGGCCACTTTCTATGAGTATTCATCCGCTTCCTTCCTACCATTCACTGCTGATGTCACTGCTGCTATTTCAAGAGCACATTACAAGTTATCATTACCGTGTTGCTGGCAAGAAGTCTGTAAATTCTGTGCAGCTAAATTGTTTGGTCAATTTAAAATCTCAATAAAGGCCTTTATATAGTCATCTGTTCAAGAAAAGGATAAAAAATATATAAACGGAAAAAAGCTACAATAGAAAGTATATTAAAAAGTCAATTTGAAATAAAGACATGACCTAAAAATTCAGAGAGACACAAAAACTGAAAAGTATCTGAATGAGAATAATCTCTGGACCTTATTATCCACAGCTCATTGTTCTGACTTATGACACTGGATTACCCCAAATCCAGTATCACATTGCTGGAAAGCAAAACAGGCTTTTATTATGTGCTTTCTCCACAAACATGCTGTTAACAGGGTACCTTGTTTGCACAAGCAGCTGTGGTCAAATCATAAAACCATTGTAAATCCACACCCTGGTTTCAAGGAAGTTAAAAATTCAATCATAAATATATTACAAGTAGTCAGACATCTTGAGTCATGTTGGAAATAATAAAGACTTTACTTTTCAAAGATGTTTCATATGTGGCAAAATTCTTACATGTTGAAGGTTTAACATTAATGAAATGGCTGATGTTGTGCTTCAGAACAGAATGGATTCCTCTCGAGAAACTAAAATGTTTCATGTTGAAACATTCTGAAAGACAAGCTGCCGTTCTTGCTTCAGGCTTGGCCTTGCCTGTCGAGATAACAGTTCAGTGACTGCAATTAACTTTTATGCGAACCGACTGGAGTTGGAGGGAGGGAGGGTGGGGTAATCTCGCCACAAAAGCAACTATGTGAACTTGCTCTAATTAAACAAAGGGTAATGTGTGACTCTTTTCGTGTTAGGCCCTGGAGCTGAGTTATTTGCAGATAACTCTGACCTTACCGAAGAACTAATACTGCACCTTAGGTAAATGAAGCATTTCGTTTGACTTCTGAAAATTTGTTGAATTCTATAATATATTAAACAATGCTGGTATGGGATCTGCAACAATATATCTAACAGTTTAGGAGCTTTTCTTTCCTTTAGTTATAAAAATTAACAAGACGTGATTGGCAAAGGTGGAAACTCTATCAAGTAGACTTGACAGGTTGACTCTTTGAATTTTTACTCCTCCACCACTACCACTTCTTCTCCCAAAAAGCTAGGAAAAATTAGAGTCTGAATCTTCTGTTTTTCATGTTCTGTGGATAATGAGCTGATGCTGCCCTTTTGTTACCCAGGTACCTTTTTTTGTGACAGTAACTGTTCATTGCCCACCACCCACAGACATAAGCAATGTAGCTTTATCAAAGCACCTCAACTGTACTGTAATTTAGTGGGATTCGGTTTTTACCTTATGAATCCAACCACCTCACTCCCAAGTTATGACGTACTGATCCTTTAGTCTGCAGTGTTAATTAAAACAGAGAATATCTCCAAAGAGTCTTCTAAGTTGGTGAAGTAACAGTTGGAAGGACATGCAACATGTTAACTTGAACCAAAAGCTACTTTTTCAAACATTACTCAAATACTTTTAATATGTAAGGAAGTAGCAGGCCAACTAAAACAGTGGGTCAGTCTTATGACAGGAAAGAAGAACAGTTTCAGGGCTGGACTTGAACATGAGGCTTATGCTTGGAGGTTGGTTGTCTACTTCCAAGCATACATAGTCTAAGTTTTTGTTGATAAGTTGTCACGATAGACCGGTGATTTCCTGTTCCTAGCGAGCTGCAGCTGCAGAAGGAAAGCCTGCAGGGTTGAATAGCTCCCTGAGTGTCTGAAAGTGGAAGTAAAGCTCTACCCAGTGCACTGAAAAGTCAGAAAAAGAACTTGTGACAATGTGTCATTATGGGATATTCTGGAAATATGAGTTAGACCTTAAAAAAATTTCTGTGGGATTAGTGATGTTACTTAGATTGCCTGTGAACTGGGCTAGGGTAAACCAACAACTTCCTAGACTAAAAAAAAAAAAGCCTCAGCTTTATAGCTGGGGTAAAACAGAAATAAATATGCACTTAAATCACAAAAATCACAAACATTTTGGTCAATGATATAGCTACTTTTTGGTTTTTGGGTTAATGAGCTCAATGGTTAGCAAGGATGAGTCAACACAGCTCTGATAAGGTATTGCAGCAGTAAATCTGTTAATTCCACATCTCCCGGGGAAACTTGTAAAACTTAAAATGAGTAGGGGGTTTATTGTGATATTTAATTCACATTTTTGACTGAACATCCAATTCACTACCGATCACAAAATGAGTTACAACCTTGGCCCTTCCATTTGCCAAGTACAAATATAACGAGTACCACCTTCAACTTTCTGTACCATGTCATATTTCAAGATCATTTTTTTCACAAAATGTGGCCAGTTCTTCTTCTTCTTAATATCCCTCTGCATTTTAAGTTGACTGCCTAACTTCTGCAAGTTTTGACTCTCAAAAAGATGCATTTCAGTAACAAAAACAGAACAGTTATCAAGGTGCCAGACATGCAGCTAGACATGGTTGACCAGCTGTGTCTTTTGTTTCAGAATAACCGCCCAAGCAGAAAATAAATTGTATTTTAAATTTTTATGCTTTGCACAAGAAAGTACACATGGTGAAAAAGGTTGATTGTTGTCCTACCACAATTTTATTATGACTAAAAGATGCTACATGTTCTCATTGCTCTCATCAGTTCTTTCGCTTATATTTTGGGCCAAAAAGCTCTTTTGCTGAGTTGGAAATCAAACTACAGATATTTTATGAGAGAAACCCTGAGCTTCACATTAACAAATATTTGATATTTCATGGGATTAAGCAGCATCCAGAGGGATCTGCTGGAGTCTATCTGTTCGGGTGAAATGGGGTACATCAGTCTATCTGGTCTGTAAACTCCTCGCAGAAAGACCTCAGCTGGGAGTCAAACCAGAACCTTCTTGCTGTGCCTAGTTATATTTATGAAAATGTATTAAAGGTGCTCTAAAAAACATAGATGCATACAAAATCTCAGTTTCCATTTGCACATTGTCAAGGTTGCAAGTTTTCTTTTTTGATCCGAATCAGATCATTCACACATGTAAGAAGGTGGAAATACATCAACACTGGTGTTTCTGACTGTGAATGTTTAACCTTCTAAGAACAGGAAAGTCCTTACTAGGGTTATACTGACATTGCAGTCCTGATATCGCCTGTGGTTTATTGTGTCAAGAAAAGAAGTCCTTTTTTTCTTTCCCATGCCTTGCACTCATGCGTTTCTCTTTTTATTTGAAATCATTCCTGCTACTAATTTTTGACATAGACAAATAAATACAAATAGAGTTCATGCAAGAAACACCACTCTCATGTGGTAATTGAATGTTCTTATGAGCACATTTTTTAGTGTGCGGGCTTAAAGTTTTCAGACGGTGAAACCGAATAAAAGGACAACAGGTTTTCTGGGCCACTGTAAAAAAGAAAGTACACATAATCTCCCGTTCAGCAAACACTCATGAGTGAACATGGACTGTATATTTAATGCTTGCTAAGACTGATGTACCTTCTCATAATGATATATGGTCTGAAAAGCTCTTCTTAGAATTGACTTTAGAGGAGGAGACCACATGAGTAGAAGGATAAAAGACTCCCTAATCCCCATCTAATCTATTTTCCATGAGGAAACTCACTTGGCATTACTAAGAAGGTCAAAAAAGCTAAATTTAAAAAGCTGTCAAGGAACATCTATATAATTCTCACCTTCAGTTGTACCACTGCAACATTCTCTTTGAGTATCACTTTTTCCTTTGTTCTTCCTCTTCCTATTTCCTCTATTTGTTTTATTTCATCCTCAGTCTCCCCTCCCTTCCTGCTTTGACTTGCCGCCACAGTTTCCCTTTGTTCCTCTATCAATTTCTCATCTTTCCTTTAATTTGGAGTCTCACTCTTGAGGAGTGATTAACTCTGAGAATAAGGCTTGGATTAGCTTTTCCTGTAGATGGGCTTTAAAATTAGAACAAGGCATCGGGTGAGTAGGATATTGGCATAATGCTCTTTAGAAGGTATGTGCTTATGCTGCTCTTGCACAGGCAATATATCTTAATATTAAACAATATTACTGGTCATAATATACATATTAATAAACTCTCAATACTAAAAGAAATGTAAACAAGCAGTTCATAAGTCATGTTCAAGGGTCAAAATCCCAACTGCTTTTAAATACACTCCTAATGGCTTTATTAAATCTCACTTACTCTTCTGTCTTTATGTTAACAAATTAGCAAGATGCATTACATTAGATAAAGGTTTCAGTAGCTGGAGAGATTTTATGCTTTAACTGAAATGTTAATTTTCATGTCACCGGAAATGTAAATGGAACAGGAAGTCCGCTGCTGAGGATGTGGTCATGATGTGACATGTGTAAGTGGGTAAGGCAGCAGAGCTGTGGCTGGATGGGCTGCTCATGACTTTACAAAACACATAGACTTTACTGGCTGAACCTGCAAAGATTGTTCATGCGCTGAATTCCAACTCATATTTAAACAATAAAAGGGATATTGTGTAAACATTCATTTGGACAGGCTTTTCCAAGACTTGTGGTCACGTTTTTCTGGTAGATATGGGTGAGTCATTACAAGATTTGCGTCAGAGTCGGGGTTCAAGGAAAGGACATGCACTGCATCACCTCGAAGACATGCTTATGTTTGAAAATGTTTAACTTCAACATAAGTTTTGCATATGGTTGTATTTAAGGAGGCTGGGTGAGAGGTGATTGTAACATTTCCCCAGAAGTGAAAGGATCGGACGTCAGTCACGAGCAAAGCAAACCAAGACAAGATGTCGCTCCGGCTGGCCCGTATTACAGTAATCCGTGTGATGCTGTGGAGCAGCCACTGTTTGTTTTTTATTTCAAAGACTGTGACTGAGCCTTGTGGGGAGGAGGAGGAGGAGGAAGGGTGAAAAGGGCAAAGACACGGAGTGAGGTCGACACAGCAGTAGAGATTCTGTGGCGTCAGACTTTCAAATTTCAGTATCAAACAGAGCAATGTCACAGCTGATTTAAATCCCCAGCAAAAACAGAGGAATCCGATTTCCAGTGTAGAGGGGATACTGCAGCTGCCTGGATCCACAAATGGAAGAATGTTCAACATTAGGATGTTTAATATGAACTGCATCTGAAATCACTCAGTACTCACTAAATGGTGGTTTCACCATTTAAGAATTTCATTCTTATGTACCGTGGGATGATATTTACACTACAAATATCATACCGTGGGATGATATTTACACTACATAGAGGACCCCAAGTGTTTTACAGTGCACTATTTAAAGCAGTGTAGGACACTTTTAGCCTTTTGAGAACTATATGCTTATGAAAAATGCTTTATCAGTATGTAGCAGAAAAGAGTGTGGTAAGATGATCCAGTTTCTACTTATGGGTCCTCAAGATAAGGGAAAATGAGGTAAAAGTACAATCAAAGTATCTAACTGAAATTCAGGATTTTTCCTACAAATTTAAATAATCAAATTGCATCAATGACAAAGATTTCTAAAGCTATGACTTCATAAAAAGACTGTTCCTATGGTTCAACTTGCTCCAGATTAGCAGTAAGTAGATCAGTTAGTGCGTAACCTGCTATTGCAGGGTAAACTGATCATCTAATTAAATTGAAATAAAATAATGTTTTTCTTTAATCTAATTTTAGTATACAGTTTGGACATTTAGTCTATGTATTTCTTTAAAGCTAGGTTAAACAACAACCAGTTAAATTCAGTTAAAAATTTGTGTCTTTATTTGCAATTATGAAACAACTTTTGATCTCCAAACTTGGAACCTTCTTAGAAAAACGCTGAACAGAGTTGGACTCATAAAACTAAAACTGACATAGCATGATTAAAAGTCACTGAAACTAAATATTTTAGTAAAGACAAGATAGTCTGACACTAAAAAAGAGAAAATAATTGCAACATGACTCAATATGAAGTGATGAACGCAAAACAGCTCATTTTCCACTTTTTTGAACTTGGCCACAAAACAACAACTACAACTTGAAAACACTGTAAACTTTTCAACATTCAGTTAATCAAGGTTTCAGTGAAAAGTAAATTGTTGTTGCCTTCTTATTATTCCTCCAAACGTTTGAGAAAAAAATCCTCATCATTTTCCTTGAAAGCAAAGGCATGAATAAACTAAATCTAATAGCAGCAAGCAGCTGCCAAGACACAGCGAGTGGCTCAACTAACCCACTGGTTCATCTAACCCCTCTCTCTGCTGGATACTGTATACTGCAGCGTATGCTCAGCAAATGTGTGATTTTGGAAATAGTCATTGTCTTATGATCAAGTTGAACACCAGGAGCATGAATAAAATCTCAAGCAGCTATTCAAATATATTGTCAGGTTTGATTTAGTCATTGGTAGAACAGGTTTGGTGGTCAGTTCTTACTTCACAAGAAGGTTTGTATGAAAGCTGGCTCCAGCCTTTTTGGTATGGACGAAAGACTGATTTGTTATTCTTTTTTTTTAAATCTGCATATATAGCAATGGTTAATGCCTTAATTAGCAAGAACCTTTTTACCAATATATATGCATCTTAATCTTGCAGCACTTGTTTGTTTTTCCTTATAAGTGCAGGAAGAAGACTATTACGTGAGTTGTGTGTGAAAACTGTAGAAAAAAAAAAAACCTCATTGTGAGTGCTGTTAACATAACTCTCCATCAGATGTGTTTTTTTGTGAATACAGCACAAATTACAATACAATAATTTCAATTCATTCTAATTATGCATCTAATTATTTATTTATTTCACTACAGTGGAGTCCAAAAGCATGCTTGAGGAATCTGAGCGCACTATGTGACAACTTCACGGAGTAGGATGGTGAATAAATCATTTTTTAAGTGCCCAAGTCACTTCTTTTTCTTTTTTTTTGCTTTTTTTTTTTTTTTTGCTTTTTCATATAATTCTACTCAGTTAAACTATTCTCTCCCTTTAGTTCCCATGAAGAGAAAAGAAAATCTCAGACACACTCGCTGTTCATGTTTCTTTCCTGCTTCTTGGCCGGCAGCTGCTGAAGGTAGAGCAGTTAGCAATGCTAACCAGATGGCAGAAATATTTCCCTTGTGGCAGTAGATGAGGCCTGAGATGATAAAAAAGATCTTCTGTGAAATCGTGCCCAAAGTTCATCCAAATGTCTACAGTCACAATGTTTTGTAAGTACACTGAAGTTGTTGAACGACAACAGTATATTGTACGTCCTCATCCTGGTGTTTGTTCAGTAGCAGTCAAACTTTGAATTGAATGTTTAAAACAACACGTGCTTTAGAAAAAAAAGAAGAAATAAAAGAATAGAACAGATAATCCAAGTGTGCACACACGTGTGTATGTACACACTTGAATACAATACCATTTCAAAAATTCAATTGGAGCAAAGCAGGAATTGAAAATAACACTGAATTTCACATTAAAATTCAGGAAATGCTTTTTTTATTATGAATAAATAAACAATAGAAAGTTAGTATAAATAAAACATATAGGAGGTAAAGAGATATAAGAAAAATTATATCGAAACTGATTTTTAAATAAATTAAAAATAAACTAAAAAGTTAAAAACTAAATTAAACATTAAAGAAAGAACAAAAAAAAAACCCAAATACATAAAATAAAGATTATACATACTACTACATACTACATACTATACATACTATAATAGTCCATTAAAAACTCAAACACAAAATCAATATATGCAGTTTAATGGTACCGAATTCAGTTAAAAGCAAAATCAGCAATCATATTGCTTTCTACTTTGATTTAATTAAATCAAAATAGAAACCATTACATCTTATTAAATCATTAAATCTCTGCTGCACATCAAAAACCAAAATCAGAACTATTAAACCTCTATTTAAAAGCTAAATCAAAAAGGTCTGTCTTGAGTTTCTTAGTAAAAATGTCCACACCCTCAAAAGTCCTCAGGTCTTCAGGGACGTCATTCCATGGACGTGACCCGCAGTAATAAAAAGAGGCCTTTGTATATGTTTTTGTTCTCTTTCTGGGAATAATTAAAAACTTGCCGATAGTGGACCTGAGAGGACGAGCAGGTTTATAAAATGAAAACAGCTCTGACAGATAAGTAGGACAAAGACCATGGCGGGTTTACAAGCTAATTAAAGGATCTTGAAGTCAATTCTGTTGGCGATGGGTAGCCAGTGCAGAGACTTTAAAACTGGTGTTATATGTACTCTAAGTCTGGCTTTAGTAAGAATGTGTCCAACTAGCTTTTGGACTAACTCTAACTGCAAAATGTTTTTCTTAGGAAGACCAGAGAGAAGACCATTACGGTAATCTAATCCTCATGTAATAAAAGCGCAGATGAGTTTATCTGCGTCAGCTCAAGAGAATTAGTTAAACTCTGGACACTCACTGGAGTACTTTGCAACAGAGTATGGAAAAGTGAGAAGGAGAAAAAATCTGAGACTATGGTTCTCAGCGAGTCTTGTTGACGAGTGAGGAAAGAATGGAATGGGAGATTGACAGCCAGATTGGTGCACTGTTTGCAGTAATGCAGACTCTGCACCAGTCTGTTATGGTGAAGAGAAAGCTTAGCCAAAAGAAAAAACTACCTGTTCACTGGTACTTCTATCCTCTACCAGTGTTTCTACCCTCAACTATGGTGACAAATTGTGAGTGGTGACTGAAAGAACATGACAGTGACTACAAGTAGCTGAAATGAGTTTCCTTCACAGGGTGGGGTTAAAAGTTTAAGCATTTGGGAGGAACTTGAAGCAAAGCTGCTGTTCCTTCACATTGAGAAGCATCAACTCAATGGGTTCAGGCATCTTGTTAGAATGCCTCCCTGGGTGGATGCCTCAGACAAGTCCAGCAGGGTGTTTGCCTGGTTGATGCATCCATCAACTTCTGTATGAGAAGAAGATTAGTAGAAGTGCATGGATGGATGGATGGATGGATTGTGAAATCTGATTGCTTAATTGTTTGGGTTCAGTGCCAGGGTTTGTGGTTTTACTTTGAACCTCTCTCTCATCCCTTCAGGATCGGTTAAGATCTCAGTTTTCTCTAGATTGAGCTGCAGAAAAATGTTTGCCATTTATAACTTGATATCCAAACTACAGCAATACATTCAACTGCAGTCATCAGAAAATACAACAACATAAACATCTGTGTCATCTGCATAATGTTAAAAACTGATGCTTCTGGATGACATCTCCAACAAGAGGCATGCAGGTATTAAAAAGTGCTAGACCAAGCACTGAAGTCTGAGGAACATCACACTTTATTTTGTCTGTCAGTATTAAATAATTCAAACCAGTTAAAAAACAGAGCACCAGAGAGGCTAACCAGGATGTGAATCTATCTAAAATAATGGAGTGTCAGATGCTGGAGTCTAATCAAGCAGAACTAAAACAGATATTTTCTTTGCATATATAATGATCTACAATCTTTTGAAAGTGTTCTCTCTGAATTGTGGTCACTGTGAGTAAGTCTTTACTTTTATCAATGTATCTTCTAACTGAAACTTTCATATTCAGCTTATCAGACAATTTAGAAGATTTTTCAGTCAGCTCTAAAAGAAAAAAAGAAAATGATTTTCTCATATAAATCTTTGCGGTGACTGCATTTAATCTTCCGTTGTTAAAATGTGCACATGTAAATGTCAGCAGAATCTCAGATAGGACACCTGATTCATTTAATGAGCTAAATGGAGGCTCTAGGCTGTGAATTAATAAAGGCCTGGTAGCCTACTTTCCCTTTTGTGTCAACACTTCTGGGAAAAACACCCCTCTATCAAAGAATGCTATTTGATTCTAGATTGGATGTGTGTGTGTGTGTGTGTGTGTGTGTGTGTGTGTGTGTGTGTGTGTGTGTGTGTGTGTGTGTGTGTGTGTGT
>JAOWBL010001696.1:0-11312 GCA_028564865.1 Zenarchopterus dispar
CACACACACACACACACACACGACTATTAAATATTCTCTTTTCCGTCTCGTGTCTAGACTCCAGCTTGTGCCTTTAACTATCAGTCATTACTCCCAAAAGAGGCAGGAACTATATTATCTGTCCTCATTTCCTCATAGCAAGCATGAAATTTGTAAGAGATCCTTTATTTTGGGGCAATTGTCTAGAGTGTCCTAAGGTTTTCAAAATGCCTTCTTTACAAGTGATTCTATATTAATGATGTTTACACAACAAATTATTTCTTGAGTATCCTCACAAAGGCAAGGCTTATTTTTGAGAAAGTGCCCTAGTATTTACTTGCCCAGGGGAAGAAATCAGAAAAGTTATTTCTGAGGATTATAAGCCCTCCATGCCAATTTCCCCTTATTTTTATTCACTGTCTATCTGGTAATCAAAAATATATCCCATAAAACCTGAAAGCGTGTTTCCTCATAAATTTACAATCCTCAATTTTCAGAGAATAGTTTTTTTTACAAAGATGGACTTCAGAACTTTTTCTTTTACCAGCTTCAGTATGAAAAGCTTCTCGACTTTGCACATGAATGCATTTTTTAAAATCCTTGGCCATGGGGAAATTAAGTCTTGCTTTAGAAGTTCAGAAAGTTTCACAAATCCATTATTTATAGCAGCTTATTCCTATAGCCCAAATGCTATTCTGGATATTCCTATCCTAGTTGTCCGCAGGTAAAAAAGGAGAGGTATACAGGTCACCAGTCCATCGCAGGGCCACATATAGACAAGAAACCCCACACTCTCACTCACTGACAATTTATAATAGCCACTTAACTTTACTGTGTGTTTTTAGTCTGTGGGAGTTTCTTCTCCAGAATGACTGGAGAAGAAACTCCTTCTTGCTGTGAATTAGGAGTGCTGACCAGTTTGGGATCTCATCAAGTTTTTTTTTTTGTTTGTTTTTTTTCACCACAATATTTCTGGAGCCTCTGGACTACACAAGCAGCATTCACACTTCCGTAAACTACCTTTACCATCTAATTCACATATTTCCCACTGGGAACGTTTAACACACCTTTGGAGAAGACAGATTCTTCTCCGCCTAAGAAACTCTGGATTATCTCACAGTCAGCCCTGTCGCTCAAGGTCATTTATCAAACGCTGGCTTCTTCTAAATTGCGCACATCCTCTGGGTTTGAATGCCTTTGCAAAAACGCAGGGTCTACCGCTGGCTTTTAAACCAACTCCAGCTTAATTGTCCGGAAACTAAATTATATTTCCCATTAGTACTGATGATAAGAGTGCTACATCTAAGTTACACCTGACAAAGCACTTTAATTTGTGCTCTATGGCATTTTTTTTTCCTCCAGGTGTCTTACAATAACAATGTTACTAACTAAAAGCTGGCTGCTGAAAACACATGGCAGGAAGTGAGTGGGAATCGAACATATGGAGGGTTGATAACCACACAGAGAGCCACAGTCCTCTAGGATCCAGGATCCTGCAGATTAAGGCTGCACATCAACACATGTAGAACCACCCATGTTCATAACAGCTGTATCTCAGTCGAGTCAGTGATTTCAGGCATTGGGATTTAATTTGTATCTCCAGTATATTGCAATGAATAAATAAAATCACCTCTCTTTGCCCCCCCCCACGAGTGAACATGTGTGAATGTGTGTGTGGTGGATTCCAGATGGGCGTCAGGTTCCACAGAGGAGTGTGTGGGTGCCATGAGTTTGATGCTTTTGTTTTAAGAGCTTGGCCCCTGAACCCCACAGAAGGTCACCTCTGACACACCACTGGGAGGGTTCATACTGTGGGTCAATCCGGTGACAAACTCTCACCTCCTTGGCTTTATTGCCTCAGAGGGTTGAGGGAGGGGGTGCTGACATGGCTGTCACAATGACTCCAATCAGTCATCTGCGATGGGCGAGGGCTCCCGGCTCCCCGGAGACCCTTGTTTTGAACACTGAAAAATGAAGAGCCTTGGGGATGGCAGCTGATGAATATAGACACGTTGGACATGGTAAAGTTAGAGCATGGAAATGGAAATGAAGCAGGAGCAACAATTGTGAGTTTAGATCAAGTAGACCGGTGATTTCCAAACAAAGAAAGCTGTACACCGAGGACTTCTGTCACATCTAAGGGGACATCCGCTTAAAACTTACAGGATACATTAACATCTCAGTCAGTGCAATTCTGATTGCCTTTAAAATTTGCTAAAATTACTCTCACTGCAAACACTGACTTCACCAGCTGTTACACGCTAAAACACTCCAACTTGACTGCATGTACAGACAGAAATTCACTTGCTTGCACTGAGAAGAGTGAAGTGCGCTACGAGTTACCGTCCTTGTGTAATGGTGTTCCCAGTTGCACTGATGCAGCTAAAAAGCTAACAAAGTGAATGAGTTGATTGACTCGGAAGAATAAGCTCATTAACTATGCTAAAAAAGCCTCTCCTTATATATCTTTTTATAACATCCAGCTTCAAACGAAGCTGGAAGCTGCATATCTTCTATACAACAGGTGTTTTTTTTCTGTCTTTCTTATTTATTTAATTAGTTATTTATTCATTTATTTTTATGTTGATAACATCATATTATTTATGCATTGAAATTACCTTTAGTATATTTTGACGGATGGCGCACGGTAACCCTGACATGGTGAATTTCTCCCACAACAAGAGAAACTTGCTTGAAACTGACTGGAAAAGCATTAAGTGACTTTTGGCCGTGACTCTTTGCTCTGAGTTATTGGTCTTGAAGTCCCAGCTAAGTCCAAGTCTTTTGATTTAATTTAAGTCAACTCTAATCATTAAATGTGTTAAGTCTAATTTCATTAAAGTCCAAGTCACGTGACTCAGGTCCACACCTCCGTATTAAATAAATAGATGACTAATATGTTCACCTTGTGGTACCTCAGGTGGTAGTGCAAGCTGTCCTAAGCAATGGTCATTTTTTATTTTAAACTGTATTGAAATAAACACACATATACAGATTTTATATATGTACACCCACATGCTGGATAAAGCAAATGGGACTGACCCAAGACTTTCAGCCCACCCACCTAACAACCCCCAAGTTGAGACAGTCTGTGATTAAAATCTGTGTCCCAGTCTTTGTAAGTAAGAAAATGTGCTGTCCAGACAGAGGAAGTGAGCAGTCTGCCCCCTCATTACCCTTGAAGGAGGCTCATATGGCGAGTGGTTTATATTAGAGCGGAGGAGGAGGTTAAAAATGGCCTGAAGCCAGTGTGTGTGCATGTGTGTGGCATGCTTTACTCCGCCGTGGAGTCAGGACTGTGATGACCGAGAGGCTTAATAGAGGACTACACCCAAGAAAATTAAAAATGAACGATATAAATTGATAAATAATTAAATGAGTAAGTCAGTTAATGTCAGTATTAGATTGATAAGCTGTTCAGTGGGCGTCCTGCTGTTTGGCATTCTCTAGAAATTTATATATATTTGTATGTTGTATATTTAGATGCTGTATTTTATTTCTTAGTCGTTTAGAAATGAGTTATTTTATTAATACATCTATTTTTCTTTGCATTTCCCCAAGCCAGTTTATTTATGAATCATTGCAACTTTTCAAATTTCTTTGATTTATTTTTCCCCTTTGTATTTTCCTCCTGTATTTATTACTCAAGAGTATTTATTTTTGTGTCTCTCTTTAACTTTTCTGCGAGCATTTCTTCTTAAATGTGCAAATGAAGGAGGCTTTCTTTCAAAGTGTTTCCTGAAAGGCCTATTTCACATGGTGACGGCGAGGAAAAGTTCTTTTTTTTTTTTGGGAATGTCAGTACAATATGTATGTAATATTTTGTGGATATGTCAGTTTGAGAGGCTGCTGATCAATTCAATGTCTTTTGGGAGACAGACAGACAGAAATCCAGAAAACAAGTATACAGTCTATTGAGTGTGCCTAAAATGTTTTTCTTTCCTTTCCTTTTTTCACAATTTCATTATATTATGTAACGCTGAGTAGCAGCTCTCCTTCTGTGATGTGTAAAGTTCGGGTGATAGTGAGATTTTAGCCGCTGTGATAAAGTTATAGCTTGGTCTTTTTTTGTCTTTGCAAGTTGCCCGACCTAACAGAGTTAGGTTTCCTCACTGTGTACGCTTTATGAGGGTTAAGACGTGGAAGTTCACTATCTGCCAGAAGTGAGTTCGTCTGGGTTTAAAAAGAGCCACTTGTCCTTGTCCTCAATTAAACAACATTTGATTCCATCCTATGATATAAAATAAAGGAAGATGAAGTAATGCCCACTCCTCTGGGGAAAGTTCCTGATCAAAACACAGGAAAACCAGACATTACAGAAGTAAATCCCAAGGGTCTTTGCAATTGACTTGAACTCAGTGTGGCTTTGGGTCCCCCACCTACCCCACTTCTGTCTTTCTCCCATGCCACTTATAATTATGTAGTTAGCCTGCTATTAACTGAGATTAGCGATTATTGCCTGACCAGGTCGCTGTCACTAACTGAAATACCCCTGGTGACATTTACGGGCAGCTTACACTCCCCTCGCTGAGTAAAGTGAAACTTCCAGGAAATGACTTTGAACTTTAATAAAATGTGGCACGTGATCAAGTTTGTGTTCATCATGTTTGATTATTTTAAGAGGTCTTTTTGCCACTTAAAAAAAAAAATCCCTAGCTAAGCTCCTCACAAGACCTCAGCACCGTGTGAGGGTGGAAAGCTGCTCCCAGGGCATCCATTTGTTTAATTGCGGCATGCTATTCCTCGTGATTTTGTTGAGCTTGGACTTTTCCTGACAAAAAATAGGAGAGAAAAGTCTGACTCATGTCCAAATTAGACGGCTAGTGATGCATTCTGACTATAGCGAGTTACTCTGTGCTCCGCATGGCGATTGAATATGCTTGATAAGAGAATGAAAAAACTGTACAAACCAACAAACGATATCATCAGATATGGACACAGGCATCCAAAATGGGAGCCGTACGGTGAAACACCTCAGTGTTGATTATCATGGTTGTGGGTTCGGTTTGTTACTAGTTTATTTTGAAAGTCTGTCATTAGTTTCCTTTGACCTGTTTTACTTCCCTCACCCAATCTTGCCTAATCACTTGGACCCGTGTCTCATCAGCCCCAGTGAGTCTTTGTATATACATCATCAGTGGCACCTGAAAGAAAACTACTGACTTGCAAACTTTTGACTCACATCTGCTGCACTTGGGTCCTGCGTTTCCTGACTTGTGACAGTTCATATCCATATATCCCCTCTCCAAAAAAACAACTGGGAATCACCCCACTTCCAAAGCCTATGGGAGATATAATCAAACCTCTTGAAGGACAGATACAGAAGACATGTGAAATATCAAAAAAACATCAGAATTTCTGAACTTCTCATTTGAGCTTAGATAGTATGTAAGGACAGATCATCTTATTCTTTTTGTCATTCTCCAAAGTTAATGACTATAAGTAATGGCGGGTGCCTATGGATAAACTCCCACTTTTTCATTAGGCCTGTGGGGAATGTTGCAGATGCACTGACTGCATTACTGTAGAAATTACACGGAGCCCACACAAGATCTTACTCTCTCTTTTTCCATAACTTGCAAACAAAACTGTAGGACACATAAAATCCTCTACTTGGGTAAATTTTCAAGTCTGTGTGAAGGCAATGTGTCGTCTTTTCTGAAGCACTGAACAAACCTTTAAAGAGCTCATACCAATGAAACTACAATTATATTATACATCAACTAATTTTAAATACTGTTAGCTAAGGCTTGTGATTTCTACTGATTGCAGTTTGAATCACATCCTGCCTCGTGTGTACTCCAAATGCATTGATGAGGACTGCTCTAAGAAAACTATTTTCATGCTCAGGAGAGCGAGTTGACTACATTTGAAAATACACGTGGGGCTGTTATAAGTGAATAAATCTAGTATTGTTTTATACTTTCTCATTATTAACTCAGGATCAAAGGCAGCAATGAAACCGAGCCCGCTAACAACTATACAGTTATCTCCCTTGTGCTGAATTTTTTCCTGGTTAAGTGTCTTTGAGTATAAGTGGATTTTTAAAACAATGCATGAGCCACACAATAAAGCTCTTAGCAGCATGCATAATTCAGCACCTCACTGGTGCAAGTCACCTCAGGATTCGCCTGTTGTGCATACACGTGTATATTCACTGAGCTGGATAAAGGTTCTGTGTAAATAAATCCCATGATGCATTAGTCTCAGCGCCCAGTCGGTTCATGTGATGAGGAGGAGCCAGGTTTTGGCTTCCTGTTGGCTGAAGATTATATATGGTCAAAAGGCATCGTTCCTCTTTTTCTGCATGGCCTTTTAATTATTGATTCTCAAACCACTTGATACTGTCTCTCCTCTCATCTCAACCCCAATTCTTCTTTGTGCTACCATCATTCCTTGTCTCATTATCTCTCTGCCTTTGCTGCTCATCTTCCTCCGACTCAAAATCCCCCAGAGCAGCCTAAACGTGCTAACAGATCTGTGCACACACGCAGTTTTTTCTCAACTTTCGCCTCCTCTCCTGACTTCTCTCCATATTAAAATGCGTGGCCGCAGGCCGATCGCTGCAGTGTCAGCAGGGGGGAATGAGGAAGGTAATTCATACTTGACTGTCACCCGGGCTGGAGGTGAGCACACACACCTCTTCCCTTATGAGATAACCAGAAATGAGCCAGTGGAAAAACTCGGATCCATCAATAATCGGATCGCAATAACAACGGGCTCATACAATCTCATTAACCACTGCAAACACATTGTGCTGCTGTGACCGTATAACCAAAGCTCAATAATAACATCAATTGGAAATCTCTATCTGCATCACTACCCTCAGTTAAAAGTGTAAATGAATGATATTATTCATTCCAAAACACATATTTCTCTGTGGAGGTGGGGGCGCAGCCCTCTGTGATGAGATGAAGCCTCTGTTCAGGATGTTTGATGGAAAGCCCTCGACATGCTTCCACCCAGGTTCGGCAGTCTTTTCCATAGAGGTCCACCTCAGCGCCCTCGGACACTTCGAAAAATAGGCTGTCACAGCTCTCGTTCCAGACGTTTTACTAAACATACAGGAACACATACTCACATAAACATACAGCAGCATTTCAAGTGACAAGTGCACAAACAGGCCAACAAAAACGACATATGTACCATGCAAAGCCGCAGGCATGCAGTCACTCCTCAGACGGATGAAAAGCCTCTGTGAAACAGTTTGGCATGCGCCTGCATTGATTTTCCACCAACAGAAAAGCTACTCAAGCTAGAACTGCAGTTCAAAACACCTGAATTGGATTTAAAAGAGTTTCAGCACATATTGATAGTTTGCACATATGCTGGCACAGAGAAGGAAACACATGACTGGGCACACTTTTATTTATAACACCCACATCCTGACCTCTAACCTCTGACCTGTACATAACCCTAATGCTAACCTTAACCCTAAAAAAGCTGCTCCACGACCTGGAGGTGGAGTATGATGCCCTGTCTTTGACAGATTTGTGCTGTAATGCAAACAAACTGGCCCTTGTGTCTGTCAGGCCACACCAAACGACAGATATTGCTCAAAATAGGCTTTTATGTAAACCACCCCCTCCGAAAGGGGCTCTCCGGCCCAAACTTCATCCCACCGGATAATTCTGTCCCAGGTATTCTGAGAATGTGTCACAGGATAAGAAAACCCTGAGACAGCTGTCCACTAATTTTAAGTGGAGGGCTGTGGGATTCGGGTGTCAGAAAAGAAAGCCGAGAGCCAGCGGACATTAAATTCGATGAAAAAGCGACGCGCTGCAGTCGCAGGGCAGGATGCGCTCTCTGGTGTAGTATTCTCAAGGGTCTACGAGAAGGTCAGGCCCTGATCTCAAGGCAGAGGGAGAATGGGCATTCAATTCATGATTCACGTCAACATTTTTATCTGCCGTTGCCCTGGCAACAGCACCTGCATTCAGTATGAAAGCGTGCACAGTGACAGCGTCACTCAGAACCGAGACCACGAAAACACCCACAAGCACTGTTTTGTCTGCATTTATAAGTCCTGCAATCAATCAGTGGGTAAAATAGCCATCAGTTACTGGTGTCAGCATCATCATCATTATCCAACTGGCCTCCATGCCAGTTGTCAATTACAGTGTTGCGTAAGCCCCAGTTGGTTCATTATAGTGCATCAGCATCTGGCTATCGATGATCTGAAATGCTTCTCTTTCACTCATGCCAGTAAAGCTTTTGGGAATTAGTATTGACACATGCATTTGTAAACTCCAATGTGGAGGTCAGACGGGGCATCATGAGGAGCAGCTGCACAGACCGTCCTCCAGCCGGAGGGTCGAGACGCTGTTAAAGAAGCTGGAAGGTGTAGAGGAAAACACAAGAGGCAAATGACATCGGCAAGAGAGCAAAAAAAAAAAAAAAAAGCTTTTAATTGTATTTTAGCCATAGACATGACTTTTAATTCCTCTCCAGAGATGCTTCTTTCAGTGGGAAGAGTGGTTTCTCTGTGCCGGTGCTCTTCTCTCACCATCACTGCAGTTTGTTGCGGTGGTTCAAAGGAAAATATAACCAACATCATGCAGTCAGGTTGAGACAGAGGAGCCCATGTAATTTCAGTCGTAATCGTGGCTAACATATTGCTTAATTCCTATAACTACTTCCTCTTCAATTCCTCCCAGCGGGATTTGGTACCCGAGCAAGGTCGGTAACATTTCCTCAGCCTGCAGGGGTGTCTGGTCAGTCTGCACAAAAGCAATGTCAGAGCAGGTGTCGGGTACCTGCAGGCTGCCAGCAGACTGTCGTAGTGGTGGTGATGGATGTCTGCGCCGCCAGATCTTGCTGAGAATGCGAAGTCGTTCAGCCATTTCCCGATATTCAGCAGGATGCTTCGCCGCTCTAATTATTTAACTGGGGTCAGATTCCACTAATAGGTCAGCACCTGGTTGGATGTGTTAGGCTTCCTCCCGCTTCTGAATGAGCCCGGTTCTGGGTTTTATCAGGCGTAGCGTTTGAGTCAACAATTAATGTTTTATACCTTTAAGTAGTGAAAATGAGTCATGCAAACTCACTGAGGTCCATTTCTATTAAAGAGCTCGTGTTTTGCAGAGTCCATCATCCACTGAGAGGACGGCAGAGTAATAAATACAGCTTTGAACTTGAGAGCTCAGAGTCTGTTTCATCAATCAATGCCGAAGCTGCTGCTGGCTGTGCATCCCTCTCTCTCCTCCCCAGCCTCCTCAGGGGGGGAATTTTATTACTTTAAGGTTCAGGTTTTTCGAGATTCCTCCTACACTGAGGGAATTAAAATGAGAAAGGAAGCTTGGAGTATCTCATCCAGTGCCTATCTTTTAAAGTTTTATCTTAACTCAGTCAAAAGGAAAATAAAACTGAATATATAAAGATGTCTGTATCTAAAGACAACGCGGGTGCTGTGGATTCTTCCTGAGGTCTCTTCTGCGAGGCATCGCTGCAGCTGACTGCAGGAACTGTGTTATTGTTGAAGCTGGATCTTTTTCCAAACACCGTCTAAATTTATGCCGGTCCTGCTGCAACAGTATTCACTCATGTTTATTTCTGTCAGCATGATACATACTTCTGCCTCACTGGCATTCCCACAGTCTGAGTTACAGGCGTGAGTTGATATTTAAAGGCTCGAGAGTGAGTTTGTGTAATTGCATTTAGAACATTTGAACTGTATATATTTGCATTTGTCTGCAACTATGATACTGATTTCAAACACCTGCGTATCCACCAGGAATTGGGCATACAGGTAAGTCCCGTACGTTTACACTTCGGAAGCTAAAAAGAGTCAAAAATTGAACACATGCTATGATATTTTTTCCACCAAGAGACACTTGTGAATTCCTCCCACAACTCTTCACGTTTCACATGCAAAGGCCAGAGATGACATCTCCATATATCTTGCCTACGCACCGTTACGTTTACATGAAATATATCTCACTCAGAGAAAGCGGTGGAGTGGGAATCCTGGAGGTGGACAGGTATGTTAATCCTGGATGTAGATTGTGGAAATAAGCTTCTGTCAAAACAATATCACGGCTAGAAAAAGCTTGAGCAGATGGCAGGACTCGGTACGCTTTCGGGGGAGTTACGCATCACAGACTCAGGTGGGACACTGCGGGGAGGGATCACATCTTTTTCGGGGCTAAAAAATGACAGCTAAACCAGAAAGACAAAGAAACAAATGTGGCATTAAGGTGCAAATAACATATGTGTAGCTTTGTGAAAACTAGCGACGATAATAAATTCATTTGTCACAGTTCGTTAAGAGGTCACTTGCGACCAAATCATCTAAAAATGCAGCAGATGCTTCTTTTATTTGTTGATGTTTTAAATCCCTCTGAGCATTCATGCTGGTCAGACAAATATCACTGTAATGATTAATGGCTCCATGTGTGTGAAAAGCCTAATGATGGTAATAACTGGACAGGGACACCCCTCTGATAGAGTCCAGAGCTTCAAACTGGTGAACTAACTTTGTAATACCTCATCCAAATAAAGTGAAAAATCTGAGACAAGTTAATATATAATATTCATGACAAAACCCTTTTTTTCACTTGATAAAGGAAAGGGGGTTAAATATGATGTTTTTTTTATGATCAGGAAATCACTTTGGTCAACCTTTTTCTTTTTAAATGTGCTATATAAATTAATTTGACCTTTGGCTTAAATGTGCTTTTTAGCTGTTATTGTTTGCTATGAAGGTTTAAACCGGATGAAACAAGACCGGAAAGCGAATTACTGTTACTGATGCTGTGGCGATGAACCCAGCTGCAGCAATTCAACCAAGTAAATAAAAAATATATAAATAAATAAAAACATGAAACAAAACTGAAGCTTTGGAGATGAAGCAAACTCAAATTACACACATGACAGAATTTCAACCGCTTCATTCATCTCTAACAGGCTCTTCAAGTCCGGTCCTCGAGGGCCGCTGCCCTGCTCGTTTGAGATGTTTCCTTGTTTCAACACACCTGATCCTAATCCGTGGATTATCATCAGCTTGTCAAGATCTGTAAAGTTTGTTTAAGACAGTCATTTGTACCAGGGTGTGTGCACAATAAATGCATGTGCCTGCTATTACTTGCATCAATTCATATTCGCTACAGTGAAAACCTTACTCATCTGTGACATCATCAACATGGCAAAATGTTTTTTTTTGTTTTTTTGTTTTTTTTTACTTTGAACTGATCCCTGGTCAGCAGTAAGAGCTAGAAAACCAGAATTGAGTTTTAAAGACTCGTAAAGAAGAGGTGTCACAGCTTTCCCAGCATTCATGGGTCATGTAGCTGTTGCTGGTTTTAAAACCAACCGAATCTCTCAAACAACAACAC
>JAOWBL010001697.1:0-14884 GCA_028564865.1 Zenarchopterus dispar
GATAGATAGATAGATAGATAGATAGATAGATAGATAGATAGATAGATAGATAGATACTTTATTGTCATTGTATCAATCAACATTTTACAGTGAAATCTGGTTCTCAGGAAGATGAGTAAACGGCTAAATAAATAAATAAATAGACATATATTAATAATTAAAAACTCAAACAATCATACACACATACAACATATTGCACCCGTCCCATCCCTTGGTCACATTAAAATGAAAACTTGCTGTACACGTTAGAGCACTTCTTTGGAAAGAGACAAACATAAACAAAAGAGACTCTGTATCTTAGGTAATAAATAAAGTCATGTACAATGTGTCCTCCAGGCTAAAGAGGAGAGAGACTATTCAAGGTTACCAGCAATCAGCACACAGTTCAAAAGTCAGCATCCATGGAAGCACATTATTTAATATCTTAACATCTGTGAAGCCAGATGTCTTTGCTGTGTTTTAAGGTTAGATCTCAAAGGAACAACATCAAATTAAACACAATATAACCCTCTTTTTATTTACCAAAAATGAAGCCAAAATGAAGAACCAATGTGCAGAAAAAAATGAAGGACAAACTTCCTGCATCAATAAGAATTAAGTGGCTAAGTAGCAGCTGCGTGGTGGTCATCACATGTACGTAATTGACTGATCATCAGTAAGTTAAAGCAGCCCTGTAAAAGAAGAGACTTTAGCAGTTTGCTGCTATGGAGCATTTGGGTGTGAGTTAAAATGTCAAGATGGAAAGTCATCATCAGTGACTTCAGAGAAGCGATTGCTGCTGCCCATCAAATCTGAGAAAGGTTAAAAGGTCATTTTCAAACAATCTGGTGTCCCTCATTCTACATAGAGAAGAATTATTCACAAATGGAAAACAAAAACTGCATGTGGAGCTCTGTGAGGGCGAGTAGCACATGTATCACAAATAACTCAATTTTTTAGTGATGCAGACGGATGGATGGGTGGAGATAAGGAATCTGAGTGTGTCTGAGTTAGGCAAGTCAACTTGTTTTGATTAGTCTGAAGAACATGGCTGCTGACAGCCATAAAAGCATCTTTAACTGTGCAGGTATACAAGAAGCTATCACAACACATTTTGACAGTGAAATGACAACACGTCAGCATCATTTTGGAGTGTCACCGTTGTTTCTACAGTGCTTTTATTACTCTGTTCCTTTTACTGCTACATTATCACAACCTTAGAAGCAGACACATTTTCAATAAACTTTGGAGAGTACAGTCTATATTTTCACTTAGATGAGGATATTGAACCGCTGACTGTGAACAGCATTGACTGTCGAGATAAAATGTACCACTTTTAACCCTTTATATGGCCCTAACTGTGTGTGACATTGCTTGGAAGCATCTTTGATTTTTTTTTTTGTTTTTTTTGTTTTAGTCTGTCACTGCCAGATTAGTCTCTATAGCAACAAGACACCCATGACGAGATAATGTGATGCTTCTACGTACGGTCCAGAGTGGCACACATGAAGAAACAAAGAAATCTTTCCTTACCCCAGCATCATTCTTTCCCCATCAACATCATATTATATCTCACATCCTGCATTTAAAGTTTTTGTGCTAATCCTGTTGTTTATTACACTGTATGAAGATGTCATGCAGTGTAATAAACACACACACACACACACACACACAAAGAGAGAGAGAGAGAGAGTGTTAAAAATATGACAAAGAGGAGCCATAAGTTATGTTAAAAATTTTCAAATAATTTACTGCCAACTATTTGTGTGTTGTAACATCTGAGACAGTGTGATGTCTTTAGTTGCGTACTTCTGACAGGATTCATCAGAGCATAAGTGTTTATCACTGTAAATGAGCAGAACGGTGCTGAAAGGATTCCTCCAAAAAAATACACTGCTGCTTTAGCAACCAAGAAGCCCAGTTTCACTGCAACCTCATGCAGTACAGCCTGATCTCCTACGTGTGCATGCATTTAAGACAAATATCAAGAGGAATACTCTGTCTGCTTTCCTTGGTACTGTGTATATTAACAGGGAGGGTGCTGGTGAAGAGAAAGAGCAACTCCATCACAACTCCAGTGACAGAAGAGTGGGTGTAGAAAATATGTAGGGGAGCTACAGCAAAAAAAAAGTTTCCTGATTATGGCAACGGGAGACGATGAGAGGAATGTGTACTGTATTATCAAAATCAGGATTGAAGCAAGAAAAGCTGTTGTTTGTGTTCACACTGATGACACCTCTGCAACACGTGGATGGGTTTTGAAGAATATGTTATATCTGTTAAATTAACATCAAAGCTTCAAGCAAGGATTTACAAAGTCAGATTGTGCTCTTTATTTGATGTTTTAACACTAGTATTACTAGTATTGTGCTAGGTCTGGTTAGAACAGCACTGATTGTCTCTTTTTTTTTTCGACCCTCGCCTATCAACAGCCTGTGTGTGTACATGTGTCAGTTTACAAATGCTGAAAATGGGAACACATATTATCAGCAATAGTACACATACACTTTCATTTCTCTTTCTCATTTGCACAATGCTGGCTAAAATGCATCTGCAATCCATGTTTGGAAACACTAAATGTAAAAAAGAATAAAAAGTTGCAAAGCACATTTTAAACGTCTTGTTTATACAATAAACTGCCTCAAAAACAAGCCAGAAAAAGATGATGTAATTCTATTGTTGCACCTACAAACATCCTCACAGTCAGGTTTTCTTTTTGTTTTTTCAAACTTTGAAAGATGGAGTTATGTTGTGATTATTATTAACAATGATGCATATTATGTTATTTCATGGATAATAAGAACTGATGGTACATCTAGAAGTACATCACCACTGAAGCAGTTTCGTCATGTAATGGGTCGGCACAACAGATGTGTCCTACTTAAAGTCTGACAAACGGATTCATATTTGTGAAACAATGACTATGATGGAAAACTAATGTTTGAAACTGAAGATAATGATTTTTTTTTCAGTTTTCAATGGACAAACCCAGAATGTAGGCTACAACAGTAAAGATGAGGAGTATTCATTTTATATAGAATTTAATCACTAACTTATCTTGCATCTGCATTCACAGTCTTTTCTCTCCATGAGGGGGTTCGTACATATTCAATCAAAATCCAGCCTCCAAAAACATCAATAAAACCTAGTAAGCTGTCCAAAAATAGCCGTTGTGCTGGCTTTGTGTACAGGTGTCTGGAGCTCATGTTTGAACATAATGCGAAAAAGTTTGGGGCAAACACAGAGAGACCGAATCACGACAAAGCCAGACCTATTGATGTCGGGGGATAAAGGGGCCAGGAGATTGGGCTATATTTAGCTTCATTGAGATGGTAATGGTTGGAACATGAAAGGACTTTAGTGTGAGCTTCGGTGTGTATAAATAATGTGAGGTAAATGAGCTACAATTTGAATTTCTCTGCTTTATATGTGGAAGGTGTTTTTGATCATAGAAACAGGAATAATTACAAGTAGATTTGGCATCAATAGTCATCTTTCTGTAACAACACATCATGAAAATAGCAGCACTCCTGCTTTCTTTCCTGGCCTTGATCAGCACTCAAAGGAAATATCATAAAACCCATTTACCCTGCATCACAGTTTCTCCCCATGTCTGTCTTACCCTCCCTCTTTTGACTATCTCTCCAGTTGTCCTTACGCTGTCTCCCCCTCTCTTTACCCAACCCAGATTTCTGCCTTCAACTGTTGCTTTCCTCCTACTTGTTTCCTAGCAACTGAACTGACATGCCCCCTATTCTCAGCCCTGCAAATTTGGTTGTAACTCTGGATTTTATACAACAACCTATATAAATCAACGTTCCCCAGAGGGAGTTGAGTAATGTGTGTTGTCTCCAGACCAGTGACTCTGTCCACAAGCATGTTGCTAACCTGGTTTCCACCAAATTGCGGGTGTAGATTTGCCAAAGCAACAGTTGGGCATTGAACTATGTACTGTTTTAAAACAACTGGCTGAAATACATTAAAGGTAGGGTAAGCAATTCTTCGCAATTTCTCACCCAGAATACTTTTTGTCCTATTCATTGGATATCTTCTCATCACTCACTAACTATTCATGTCACGAGTACACCATATGAAAAATAGATAACAGCAAACAGAAAGGGGACAAACATTGCTTCAGCCAATCACCAACCAATGGAGGATTTGTGCTTATCCAGTTGGCTTTGCTTTGTAAATGAGCATTCACTAAGGGGTGTGTTTTCTTGGAAAGCATTAGAGAAGGGAAGAGAGGAGCTAGCTCCCCATATTTTGTTGATTTTTTTTTCCAAATATCAGCAGATGTGACATCATCCAGAAATAGCTTCAGGGTTGTGAAAACATATGGAGGCAACTGCACTGTCAGCGTGTGGCTAACTTAGCTGCAGTTCAACAAGCTCCTACGTATACCATCACATTCTGAGTTTAACCCCCACAGCTGTGATCCTTCTTGAACATTATTACAGAGTCACGTCTGCACAGATTTCCCAGTTAAACTGACTGGAAATTAAAAATACACTACCATGTTAACTCTGAGGAGTCAGTATAGCTTATATGAAATCAATTCTATTATGTACAGAACTGATTTCATGTCCACAAAAATAAATAAATAATTAAATTTTGGTGGATATGAAATCATTGGGTATGTATTCTCTCTTATTATTTACTTTTTTAAAAATCCATAGTTGAACCAATGTCAGGCACATACGAGAAGGTGCAACATAATTAACTGATATACATATAAAATGACCTTGGAAAGAGACCTTGACAATTATTGCTGAGGTTAGTTGCTAAAGATAGAACATCAAATTAAAGCAACACCCATGAGGTATTTTTGAGACGGTGCTTCACCGGTGTCCTCCAGAGAGAGTTTTGAGGAAACATGAAGAGAAACATGCTCAAGCTCAAGGATATATGATCCACCATAACAGATCAGTTTAAAAGCAGGCTTCCTAAATACAGAACCAGCACCATCGACAATCTAAGGGTCTTATGGAAGTGGATGAAGGTTGATGCGCGAAAAGAGCTCAGTGATCAAATTAGGCAGTGTGCAGGACTTGACATGGAAAGCAAGAAAATGTCACTGCTGAGTCCTCTGACGGTAATAGAAGCCACTCAGGACAGTGACAAATATTCCCTCAACAATCAAAATCAGTCAGATTTCACTGTAAATGTTATGACTTACTGCATGTACACGCATGTCTGTCCGATCCTACTAAAATAAATAATGTACTATAAACATATAATTGCCTTTTCGTCTTTGATTTAGAGGCAAGACCCTCCATATGCCTAAACAAATTTACATATTAAAGCAGCAAGAAGGAATTTTTAGTGTTTTCGATCTCAGTGGGTCCACCTGTAGCTGTGAACGTTAACTCTCTTTTACAACACAGTCTAAGAGTTATTCATTTGAGCTCTTGGTCAATCACTCTCTTGTTTTCTCTCATACCATTACTTTCTTGAGACTCATCACCTCTGCCATGATGTCCACTTCAGTGAGATAGTTTCAACATTACCGATGTTTGACATTGTGTCATGAAGCAATATGAACTTGTAGCAAAAGATGAGTAAGACAAGAGGACAAAATTGCTTTGGATCAGATAGGATTTTAACACCAGATTAAACCCCAAACCTTAGTTAAGCTACTGACATTTTCCTTGAAACAGAAATGTGTTTTCAGGTTTCAGTTCGCACCACATCTAATGTAGTGGGCCTCCACAACAAGGAGCAGAGTGTCCTAAAACATCCTAAAACTAACTTTGAATTTAGAAAAAAGATTGTGGCATGATTTGAAATCAAAGGTTTAGATGAAAATGTTACAATTCAGACTGATTTTAACTATGCATATTAGAAATATAGGTATATGTGTGGATTTAGGCAAGACTTCAGGTAAATATGCAAAAGAAAATGTAATCAGTTTAATAAAAACATTTAAGGAACAGAATTATTGCTGTCATCAACCACACAATAAAACTGTAACATTCCTGTCATTTATACTTGTATTGACTACTGTCAATCAGTTTCAAGTTAATGGTGAATAACCCGTCACTTTATACTTGAATCGAAGTTCATTGAGACTATAAAATGCATTGTTTAAGTGTTACAAAATCATAGTAAACTCATGGGATTTACACAGTTAATTAAATAATGAAAGATACAACTAGAGAGTTAATGAAAAAAAAAATCAAACCTGATTAAGAACAGCTCCTCTGAGAGCTGGGAAACAAGACCGCTATACTGAGCAGGAGCCGCCATCTAGTGGCAATATGAGGGACTACATCCATTCATGGGACAGAAGTTAAATCTGAATGGAGATCTGGTGAAACGTTTCATTTAGCACAGTCCAAAAGAAAAGACAACATTCAACAATTGGTACAGCCATTTTCACACTGTCTTGTTAAATTTCCCTTTTCCCTTTCAATGTGTTTAAAATGAACATAAGAAATTTCATATTTTTTCCCCTTTTTTGGGATTTGTTTTTATTTTTACCTGTTTTTTTTTCATTTTGCAACTAAAAGTTTGGAAGGTTATTTTCTATTTATTTATTTAAGTTTGAAAAAAATATGGAAGCAGGATTTTACATTCACCCATGCTTGGAAAAAAATTCTCTTAAAGCAAGAGCAGCATAAAATTAATACAAAAAAACTAGAAAATATGTTAGGATAAAACTGGAAACTCTTTTGGTCCAGTAGGAATGGGTGAGAAAAAGAGAGGAAAAAACAAACATATAACAGGGTTAAGTTAGTTTGGTCAATGTTTCTGTCACACAGAATCATGGTCAACACAAGGTGCAAAACCAAAAAACCAAAAAAATACATTAAATCTTCCCATTGAAAATCCACCATAAGACTCCATTGTTATGATGGTTATAGACCACAACAATACAGGTTGTGTACTATGAACTACTATGAAAAACAAATGATCTGTGAGTCCTTGATGGTGAAGTGATTTCTTTACGTTAATCCTTCATTTGATTGTTTATTTTGTGGTTTATATTAAAATATTTTATTGGTCTATATATCTAGCTCAATCAAAATTTGAGTGAAGAGAGAGGTAATAATCAGAAAGATCAATACTGTCAACAGGCAGCTGTAAATTCACTACCTGGCTGTGCCAAAGCTGACTAGTTATAAACATATGGCCCATAGGTTAGTGGATGACAGTGTACCCCTGAGACTGAAGGGAAAGGCTTTTTATATGCAGTGTGTGAGTGGTGCAGGGCAAAGAAAAAGAACCACAAGCCTCAAAATCCAGAAATGTATTAAAGTGGAATCATAATACCTATCCAAGGTAGGTGTTTGTTAATGTGCTCACTTTGATTAGGCACACTACCACAGCAGCCGTACATTTGGTAGGCTTGATTTTTCACTCAACACGACGGTGCATCTCCACATCATCATCTAATGGCTTCTTAAGTGGCAGCTGCCCCGAACTGGAACACATACTGTGCAGACAAATTCAGCTCAAACTGCGGTGAATCACCAATACCGTGGGTTACGGACGCCTTCTGGAGGGTGACGCAGTGCTAATTTAACACATGCAGGATCAAATTAGGGTTTGCCTTGAGATGAAAACTATGAAAGATTGATTCATCAGCTCGCTGCACATTTGCAGTTTCTGTCAATGTTCTTATCAATGTTTCAGGAACCTGCAGGGCTCCAGTGTGCCAAATGATACTGACAAGGAGCTTTATAACTTCCCATATGTTTTTTTTACACTATTGTTTGCATATATGTTAATGATTAGTACCATCATTTGGCAACTTCCCGCGTGATCCATCATTTCTTGTGCTACTTTTTAATCTTCTTTGAAAATCTGTCTTTATATTCCTCTTCTCCTTTGAATCCATTTAAGATTCTTCTTTCAACATAGTTACACATTTTTAACTAACATTTTTTTTTTCACAGACAAATGAATGCATGCAGGACTCCACGACGCCACGGCCAGACTGCAGCTCCCAGCAGCTCCACTAGAGGTCCCAGTCATGACATTGGAACCTCAGTTGGCTGCTATACTGGATATTGATGACAAGTCAGCTTGCTTACCCAGCATCCTTCTCCCCATTTGTCAGAACTACTCCCTCCTGGCGCAACATAAGTCACCCAGCTGCCACCCCCCTGGTTTTGGTGGCAGAAACTGAATGTAATGAATATCTTTCACATACACTTCAGGTGTGTTTTTGGCTTGTTCCCCTGCACATTAGTCTCTAAATGTGTGGATATCAATGCTGACCACATACTAACAACCCCACCATTAAAGTGTAAACTCAATACGGGGGCCAAAAAGGCAATTTGGAAAAAGGTAAGGCTGCCTGATAGGGCCAATTTGGCTGAATGCATCTGCAGCCGAAAGAAATCCTGCACTACAAAGGTACTGCTTGTTCCAGCTTGAAGCCAACAGCATTGAACTCAGAGCACAGCACAATCATCTTTGATATTTTAATCTGAAGCTGTGAAAAAAACAAATGGGGAATAAATTCAAGGTCTTTGACGAGGAGCACATTGATTCCCCTCAGAGTGTCAGGACTTTAATGTCCAGAGGAACACCTCACACCTTCAGACAGTGTGTGTGCACACAACACGTAAATACGTCACCCACCCCACATAATAACTTTGAAGAACAATTTACATTTTAAGAAACTGTGTTGTCCTTTAGATGTGATGTTAATATATTCATAATGGGGGGAAAATGTGTAATAAATTATTTGATTTGATATTTACAATTCTGACATTCTGGGATATTTAGAACCCAAATATCTTCCTTCCTGGTGTTAGTCTGATTATTCTCAATGACAGGCTAAAGGAACAGGTTAATGTTGTTTCCTGTGCTAAATGGTTTCAATATCACAGGGGTTGCATGAGAGGTCAACACAGAGAGCTACGAAACTGTGCAGCCAATCAGCTGCTATAAAAAAGTTTCTTCGTAGGGTAAATAAGGATAACTTATACAGTAAAAGAAGAAGGGAGTATAAGTTTAAATATTTATCAAGAACTAATTATTTTTCTAGTATTTACTGAACTGAAAATTTTATCCGGATCAATAAGTAATAGATTTCTTAATCAGTGTTTTGGTTGTTCTGACAAACTCAGATCTATGTTTGTAATGGCTCTGCCAGCTTTTGTTTTATTTTCTGGTCATGTACTTATGCAAAGACCACAGTCTCTTGGATAAAAAGTAAAGGCAGAGATATTGCTTTTAGAGGGTGACTTATCAGAATATCACTGGTCATTGATTATTAAACAGTTCATAAATGTTGATCTACCCAAGTGCCTGGAGACCATATGCAGGTGGACTTGAGAAGTGGAACTGCACGCTGTGTGACTAAGCCCATCTGAATTTTGAATGTGCAGTGGGAAATAAGCCTGTTGCTGTCAAATGATGTTGAATAGAAGGAGTAGACGTCGTATTTCAAATAGGATTCCTGCAGAACTTGTAGCTGACGTCAGCAAAGCCAGAATCGGGCTGCAGAGATGCACGGTGGTGCCGTTTATGGAAATCCTGTCATGAAATAATGTGGGGGTCACTACTAAGGTCTTCTCTACGTAAGTGAACAGTGATCATGTTGTGCTCTGAGTAACTTCATTTTACAATTTATTTACAAAGGAGGAGATTGGCCACTTATTTATGTGGTTTGACTCAGGTTGAAATACGTCAACAAATAAAACTGTACAAATACTGGAAAACTTGCCTTTGATTTGAGATTGACTGAGATTGAAAGGAACAAGGGAAACTTGAGGCAGGAAAATGCTGCCCAGAGGCATCGTTCATGGTTTATAGTTATGGTCTGGCTTTCCTAATATCCTTTGTAGTGAAATCTATCTTATGCATTTTGTTGCTTTTAATTCTTAGTTTCTTATTTTTTTCTCTGTATTTTAGCTCTACTTTCCTCCTTGCATGCCTTCACCTGTTGTCTTCATTGATTGTTCCCACCTGTGTCTCATCGGATCCACCTGTTAGTGGTTAGTCCTCACATGTATAAATTCATCATTGCATTTTGTTTGTCATACTTCTTGTTATGCTTTTCTATCTCATGTCTGCTTATCTTTTAGGGTCTCTTTGAATTCCTCCTGTGTGCTTCTTTTTTTTTTTTGTTACAAATAAAGAGCACAATTATTTGCCACTCCTGCCTTGCTATCTCATGGGTCCAATTCCTGCATGCTTCTCCTTAAGTTTTCTTCTCTAAATATAACCCATAAAAAATGCGACTTCCTAATATTAACTTTGGGAATGCTCTGACTTTTCCTCTGGTGTCATCATGAGGTCAGTATCTGTAGTACGAAGTAGGCCAAGGCAGTGAGATGTTTCTACAGCTGACTGTAGAAAATATAATATTCTTGCTCTCTTGGGACGTTTTCTGTTTTCTAAATCGAGACATCATCACATGGCTGAAATTACAATTTTGCCACCTATTTTCTGATAACAACCATGGCTGTATAGCAAACTGAGATCTGCAACATACAGATCAACTTGAGAGCTATCTTTGTGAGTATGTAACACACTGACAAAGCACCCCTGTGCTAAAGTGTTGCCTTTGACTTGAGATTGACTGAGATTGGAAGGAACAAGGGGACAGAGAGAGGAGGAGGGATGATGAAACAAGGACCTTTAGCTATAAATGAACCACGGTTGTTACAATTACAAGTAACACCTTTTCAAAGTGATGTCAGCAGTTTTTAAAATGTCTTTTCACCATAAAAAACAAACAAAACCTAGAAGCAGTAATTAAAAAAAACTTATTTCAATGAGTTCAAGCAATATCAAGTGCAGATGCACATTTGTAGTATAATATGCTTAAACACATATTTGCTCCTGTTCCCCTTTGTTTAGCATACCAGAGCAATATTTCCACAGCACCATGTCCTGATAGATCCCACATCTTTGAGACTCATGACCTCTCTCCATCATTGTGACGGTCATCAGTCGTGTCAGTTTTGCAACGATTTGCCAACCAAACACAAAGAGACAGAAAGCAAAGAGGAAACGGAGCAGGGAGGGCGGGTGAGAGAAAAACGCAGAGGGACATCATCTCATCACTTAAATGCAGCTCATAAAAACAGAATTTGTCATAAAATAAACATGCGAGGTGGAATTTTAAAAAAGGCCAATCCTTTGGAGGGTGAATAAGTTTTTTTTTATTCTTTTTTTGTTGCAATTTCCCCTTTTCTCAATAAATAACATTGCCTTTTCTATTCTGCATTTTGTTTGACAGACACATGGTTTTGTGTGGACGAAAATGGCTTTTCAGCATGTCATCATTAATAATTCACTTATGACAAACAGCTCTGACATTTACACTGCACTGGGGTGTCTGTCTGACACTGACAGGGAGACAATAATGAAGGAGAAGGAGACTGATACTGGGAGTGACACATTCTCTTTCGGCTGTGTGTTTATGCGTTTAGAAAAGTTCAGGCCTGTGGTAAAGTGTTGAACACTTAACTGTTGAAACACTAATGGGGGATGCGGTGATGAACTTTGAAGAAATCATCAACTGTCCCCCCAACCGAGATTCAGAAGGCTGCAGCAGTTTCAAGAACAACAACAACAAGTCTATTGATTTGAGCAGAAGTGAAACTCATAGCGCTTAGTGGTTAGCACTGTTGTCTCACAGCAAGAAGGTTACCGGTTCGACTCCTGGGCCTGGCAGGTGTCTTTCTGTGTGGAGTTTGCATGTTCTCCTCGTACTTGCGTGAGTTTTCCTTGGGTACTCTGGTTTCCTCCCACAGTCCAAACACATACATGTTGGTTGATTGAGAACTTGTAGGTGTGAGTATGCATAGTTGTTTGTCTCTATATGTGGCCCTGCGATGGACTGGCGACCTGTCCAGGGTGTACCCCTGCCTTTTCCCTGTAATAACCTGGGACAGGCTCCAGCAGACCCCCGTGACTTTGTACAGGAACCAATGGGTATAGAAAATGGATGGATGGATGAAACTCATAGCATCCATCCATCCGTCTTTGATACCTACTGAATCCTTTTATAGTGTCATGGGTGGTCTGCTGTCCCAGCTCATTACAGCCAAAAGGCAGGGGTACACCCTGGACAGGTTGCCAGTCCATCGCAGGAAGCTGAGAGCATTTAGTCTTATGTTTCATAGGGCAAACACAGATGTGTGAAAGAGCTGCAGAGTTGCTTCTTAGAATTACCCGGATCTTCCCTAGTGAGTATTTGTCTGACCTAAGCTTCAGCAGATTGAGGATAAATTGATGTTTAAGACTGTGTGAGACTGAGAGCAGTAAAGTGCACACGCTAATGCTTTGTGAATAAACAAACACAGAGATGCAAACAGACTGGAACAAGAAGCTGTGTCAATGTTTCTCTGACTAGAGGACTGCTTAGCAACCATTTAAAACCATGTAATAGTTTTACTAAGAGCTTTTCCCCCCATTTTTCCCCAGCAGTCCATTCTTAACGCACTGAAATGTTCAGCAAGAAAGAAAAAAACTAAGGTTTTTTGAGCCTATCACTGTGACTCGAACTCACCCTTCACAACTAACACCGCTTCACTGAAACATCATGTTAAAGAAGTCTATAACTTAGAGCTGGAGTTGTACGAGTTACTTATGGACAATGAAGATATCACTTCCAGTGAGAAATCCAGTCAGAAATGTCTCCCATTTGGAAAAGAAGGAATAGGTACTGGATCAGATGCTGAGAAATATGGCTATATATGGGATTAAATAGGAAAATGTCATTTAGCAGCTGGAAAAAAGTCTATTTCAAATAATTTTCACTGCTTTGTTTTGTCATCAGCATCATGGTCTGTGGTTTTGGGTTTGTTTGTTCTTTTAAGTGAACCTTTTGCTTTTGGTTTTTAAGATTTCATCTTGAAATACTCTTAATCTTAGTTTACTTTACTGTTTATTTTATTTAATTTTGAAATGTTTTATTTGTCTGGTCAAATTAACTTTTTTCCTTTAGTTTTCCCACCTGTGTTACACAACATCGTATTACATTTATCAGACGCTTTCATCTAAATGAACACTCCTGATATATCGTTCTGAATTTATTAAAAATAAAGAGAAAAAAGTTGTATGTCCTTTTCTCTCAAACTACCCTCGAGTGAATTTGAATTTAACTTGTCCTAAATTCACTTTTCTGAACATATTCTATCTGTGTGTGTTTTTTCTTTTCTTTTTTTCACTTTTTCATAGTTTTCAGGTGCAAAACACTCCTTTTTTTAAAAAAAAAGAAAAGAAAGTTATTTTTGGTGTGCCATCCCTTGAACACTGTGTTTGGATCTGAATTCAAATATTAAGTAATTAATAAGGTCCATAATACCCCTTGTCAAGTTCATAGAAAAAGACACTAGCAGGTCCTGTATATATTTTTCCTGGTAAAATTACAGACTCTGTCAAAGCAGTGAAGGTATTGATGGACATAACAGTTTTACCTCTGGTTTGTTTCCCTGTCAAATAATTAGGTAAAGCTGTGGATATATTCTTAAATAGAAAAATAAATAAATGAAAAATGAGGATAGCCAATGTTTCAATAGCTTGTAGAAAAACCTTTACCAGAAAAAAAGTGGAGTACTTGTTTTCTCTACATTTTACATCTCTTACTTTTTGTTATTGGACATATTTAGGCTTATTTACAGGATTGTTTCAATTGTTTAATGATACCGGGTATTTCAATTCTCTTAAGTTACAATCACAGCATTTCCATTCTACTCAGTGTACTTTGCATCATTTCCCTTTTGCATGAACTGCTTTCATCAATCCTCAGCTATCAGACATGTAGTCACCCATTTGACTGTGTAGTACTTTAGTAGTACTTCAATCAAGTCAGATGTCCACTATTGATTCAATCCAAGGTGCTCAAGTCCTGTGAGGGGAAAACAAGCCTAAATGATTACCCTTCCACTATAATACTTAAGAGTCAAGTATTTGTGTGAACAGGCTATGCTTGTTTGTGTGTTGTTGTTTTTTTAAACAAAACTTGGTGCTAAACATCTCCACGTTTCTTGTCTGTCTGAAAAACATTTTTCCAGAAGCCTCATAGTTCGTTTAGATCCAGCTTCAAACAACTCTAGTCCAACTGCCATGCTATCTTTACAGAGAGAGAGAGAAATCCTCTCTCTTGGTATCTCTTCCAAACAGGATATTTTTGCTTTGTCTTTTTCATTTCTAACTGGAAATGGCTTAATAACCCTTCCCAGATTGATGGGCAGCAACAGTTGCTTCTCTCAGATGCTTACTGATGACTTACCTCTTTGGCATTGTGTTGAAACACACATGAACGTTTACAACCAGCGTCTCTGTCTGAACTTTAATCCCACTGCTACGGTTCTGCTGCTACAAGCTAGCTAGTGTTCTTTCTTTACAGTCTTACACTCAGAGTGCTTCATGCAGATAATTATACTAAAATTAAAAACAAAACAAAGAATTTCCCTGATCTTTCTCCTGGTGGATAAATAATGAGGTTTTTCTCAGTGTGTACAGAACCAGCCTTTCACACTGCTGTTAACAAGCAATTTTTCAACTGCAGCTGTGAACGCTGAAGTTGGGTGTCTGCTTTATTGATGGCCAAATACTCAGTCAGAGTCTTCTTATGATCATAAGAAGTAAGGATCAGTTTATCTGAGCCCGGGAAGCCCTGGCAAGAAAAGCTACAGCATGGACCAGGCAAGCAAAGATGCAAATTTAAACCCTCCTGATAACACAAATACAAAACACAAACAAACACACACACAAGTTTGGTGTCTCCACTAATGATGATGTGCTCCTTCATCTGTCATCTACAACCACAGAGGAATGCAGGATTTCCAGAATACAAATCTTGAAGTATTACATTAATTGTTCATATGACATATCCTCAATATATTATAAGCGTGCAGATTTGTGTGTGTGTGTGTGTGTGTGTGTGTGTGTGTGTGTGTGTGTGTGTGTGTGTGTGTGTGTGTGTGTGTGT
>JAOWBL010001698.1:0-14884 GCA_028564865.1 Zenarchopterus dispar
ATATATATATATATATATATATATATCTATATATATATATATATATATATATATATATGCACATGTATATGCCTGTAAGGTATTTTTGAATGTCTGTGTTAACATCCATACATGTATGAATATACATCCAAATATAAACATGCACTCATATACATATATATTTATATACACAAAGAGGGAGAGGTAAGTGTACCTGTATATACAGTCTTATAATAAAAATAACAGTGGCGGTAAAAACATCTACAGCAACAACAACCATAAAGCAAATAATAATATTAACAATAATAAGATCATTATTGCTGGTATTGTAATTAGGAGTAGTAGTACAAAGAATAACAGGGTAGTTCTTATTACCATCGCCACTAAGACCGTCACCATCCTCCCTGGCTGCCCTGGAACCCCCACAGGCACGTAAACACTGGCCTGCCCCACACCACAGCAGGGAGACCAGCCAGAGTCGCCTGCACCCCGTAGGCCATCATGCTCACATGCTCTGACAGGAGGCCCAGGGCAAAACCCAAAGGCCTGGGCTTTGTTCTCCACATTTTTATGCATGAAGATTCGGACCTCTGGAAGCTACTGGCAGTTGAACCATCACTGAATCAACGAGACTGACTTCCTTTATCTCAAAATACAAGACCCTACGCTTCAGACATGGCAATTACTGTCAGATTTCCTGATTTCATAAAGTCCCCACCAATACCACCACTCCAGCTCTGTAATGTTATTATTAGTAGTAATAGCAGCAGGATCAAATGTCCCTCATACATCATTGCACATTATGATGACAACTAGTGAACTAGTTGTAACACTCTCAGGTGCTTTTTGAGAGTGTTACAGCAGAAAACTGCTACAGATTAAACTTCCTTAGCCACACATCTAGAAATCCGAAAATAATGAATAAACAGCAAATCAGTAAGATTAATATTCACTCACCATTAGCTTCTTCTGCTTGGACAGGTATGGCTCTGTCAGCTGAGGCTCCTCGTGGTCCAGCTTCATCAGCTCTGTTGCAGCGTTAGCCAAGTGTCCTGAAGTCACACACACCCACACAGAGACACAAAGGATGAAACTATGGTGCTTTTATTTTTAATATTTTGGGCACGTGTTAAAAAGCAAGCACTCGGTAGAACAGGATGTTTAACCCTTCATGGAGGGATTTGAGGTTTTTTTGCCTCCTCAGATATGAAAGGTAGAAGCTCATGCTGCTAACTTTGGTTTGTCCATTCATCCATTATCTATGCCTGCTTCAACCTCGTCATGGTGACGGAGGTCTGCTGGAGCCCACTCCAGTTCTCTTGAGCTTAAAGGACGGAGTATAACCTGAACAGGTCGCCAGTCCATCGCAGGGCCACAACCAAACACACTCACACTCAGTCCTATATTCAATTTTGACTCACCATTTGGCCTAACATACATGTTTTTAGACAGCCCGTGTACCCAGAAGAAGAACTTGCAAACTCCACACAAAGAGGATAGGGTTGGGATTTCAGCCAGGGACCTTTGAGCAATGAAGCAGCAGGACTGACCATTAAGCCCCTTCACGCTACTGCAGTTTATGTGCTTTTTAATTAATTTATTGAACTATGAATTCAGAGCTGGAAGTGGCTTTAAATACAAGATACATTGTTGTCAAAAATCCCAATGTCACTGCAGCTGCATGTGCAAATAGATGCTACTTTGAGCAGTACTCCAGTTTATTTTCACTCAAACCCACATCAACATGCCCACTAATGTAAAAATGACCAAGTATATCCCTCCACAGCTAAAAAAAATATTCCAAAGATTTTTGAATTTGAGGGATACTGGCTAAAAACTCTGTTTTTTATAGAGCAGCTGCACTTACATCCATCATAATGAAAGACTGGTCAAGGAGCATATCACGTCTCTCCCCCCATCCTCACTGGGCCCGTTTCAATTTGCCTAACGCCTAAACTGCTGCACTGAGGACGCTATAGCTATGAGCCTGGAACATCTGGAGAACTAGAACTCCTATGTACAGATGCTGTTTACTGATTTTAGCTCGGCCTTTAACACCAAAATCCCTCAGTACCTGATTATCAAACTGAGTGGCTTGGCCTGAGCACCCCATTGTGCAAATGGATCTTAGGTTTTCTTCTAAAAAAGACCCCAGTTTGTACGCGTATGCAAAGATCATCTGTTATACCACAAGGATGTGTTCTGAGCCCCTTCCTGTTCGCCTTGATGAGCCGTGACTATTTGTGCAAAGTGGAACATAAATGACGTCATAAAGTACGCTGAAGACACCCCAGTGGTGAGTCTGATCCAAAACAACCAGGAGAGCACTTATAGAAAGGAGACAGAGCTTTTTGCAGACTGGTGCTATGACAAGAACCTTGCTCTGAACGTCAAGAAAACGAAAGAACTGGTGACTGACTTCAGAAAGACACAGTCCAGTCTACGTCGATGGATCTGCTGTAGAGACTGTACAGAGCATCTAGATCCTAAGGGTTCAGGTTGACAATCTGTCCTGAGCCCTGCACACTTCCTCTCTGATGAAGAAGCCACATCATTTCCTGTGGCAGCAACCCTTCCATCCTCACTACTTTCTATAGCAGTACTTTAGAGAGCGTGCTAACCAGCAACATCTCTCTTTGGTATGAGAGCACTAACAACAAGGACAGAAAAGGCCTTCTCAAAGTGGTCAAATTTAATTGCTTTCAACAGAGGATGTTGCTAAAAAAGCCTTCTGTCCAGAGCCTCCTGTATCCACGAAAGACCCCGCCCATCCAGGTCACGAACTGTTCTCCCTCCTATCTCCAGGCAGGAGGTACTGCAGCCTGTGCTGCAGCACTGTCAGGTTCATGAACAGTTTTTATCCCACTCCGATCAGACGGCTCAACAATAAATAAACTATTCATCCAGGCAGCTGCTAAAATGTGCAATAACAGTACTTTACAAGTTTTAGATATATCTATGTATTTATTTTAGTTTTTAATACATTTGACATTTATAGCTTTTTAAAGCTCTGTGTTTTTTGTGCCTGTGCAAGATGGAATTTCATTCTGCATTTCATCTGCGATGTCTTGCTGAATGACAATAAAGGAATTTTGAATCTTGAATCTTGAATGAGGCTGATTTCAGAAATACAACTCGAACTGCTCAGAGCCTGCCTAGATAATTACTTATATTACAAAATGCCTTCTTTTCCATCCTGTTGTTTTGGTTTAAAGTCATTGCCTGATGTCCAGAGCCCACCATTTAGACTGGGAGCTCTGATCTCAGCTGTTAGAAAAAATAATTTAAAAAACCTGTGCTAAGAGGTTTTGGTATTGAGCAGCATCAAATTACACTATATTCTGTGCAAATTAAAAAAAAAAAAAGGTGGGTGTCGATGGCTTGGAAAATGTTTTGTAAGGAAGATGAATAGCTTTGCATTCAAAATGTCTCATTTCTGCTGTTTTTGTAGCCAGACACAAACTGAACCTTGTTTATCTCCAGCTCATAATAATAATAATAATAATAATAATAACAGTAAGGGATTTTTAAAAAATATTGCATGTTACATTTCGAAGAATAAATGTCAAATCAGTATATAACAAGAACAATAAATGTATTAAGAACAACAAAATCGATACACATTTATAAAAAAGGCCCATATAAAAACCCAATGAGAGCACATTAAAGTCCATGAATATTTAAGTTATTGACACACCTGTTGATAAAAGGTTTTAAGAGTTTCTTAAAAGACTCCACAGTCTGTGGTGATCTGGTGGGGTATTCCACAGCTGTGGAGCTGCTGCCTGGAAGGCTCTGACACCCATCAGGCCCAGCTTGGTTCTGGGGGGAGATTAGGAGGTAAATGTCTGTGGAGATGAGGTTTCTTGTGCTTTTTAAGGGTTTGATAAGTCCCTGGACATAGTTTCGTGCATTTCTTTGTATTGGTATGTGAGGAGAGAGAGTTTATATTCAAACCTGACATTTACTAGGGGCCTGTGGAGAGAGTGGACTGATGTGGTCCAATTTCCAATAAATGTTTAGAAGTTCAAAGGACTGAAATTTATTTATATTATGCTTGAAAAATAAATGCTCACAGAAATTAGACAAATCTACCTTCCAGTTGCTCAGCGTACAATTTTATCACATAAATGTACTTGCATTCAGAAAGGTTTTTCTCTTTTTTTTTTTTTGGTAATTTTATAATAAACCAGGGGTCAACAGGTCCAAACAGCTCCCAGGGTTTTCAGCGTTGTTCACTGACAGCTGTCATGGTTCTGGCTTCTTGTAACAGTTGTAGTTCATGGCTTTATTTGGTTTGACCATATACTCACATATCTTTTCATCTGCTATCTTGTAAGTTCTGTCAGTCTGGTTTTTCTCTGCTGTTTTTTTTTTTTTTTTAACACTAGCATGCTGTGTCTCTTCTTTCAACAATAACACTCTGTTATCTTTTGCCGCTTTGATTTTGCTGTTTGATTAACTTCCACATGCGTCCTTTGGTCTTCAGCGTATTTCTACTCCTGTTTTAATCTTTCTGTGTTTACAGCATTTTGTTCTTTGACTGCATCAGATTTTTTCTCTGCTCTCTCTCTCGGACTGTTTCTTCTTCTCTGAGTTTTGAGAGCTAAAAAGAGTATATTCTACTTTAAACCTGAATACATGCGTCCATGTCCCAGAAACTGCAGTGAAAAGAAAGACCCCACTGGGTCTCACTTGCAAAGCAGCAAAGGGAAAAGGGACGCGAGAGTCCCACCTTGAACTGGCTTTTGGAGGAGGGGGTAATGACTTGTACCATAGTTGAGGTAATCCTCCTAACTATAAAAACATTAAAGTATTTTTAAACTTTGTTTTAGCGTCGCATTTGAATGCAGATGTCATTTTTACAACAGCTGATTACAGTTAACAAACAGTTTATTACTTGTATTCTAACTTTCATCCATGAGACATTACTGATGTCTCATTAAAAGTTGATGGAAAACCCTCAGAAATACTAACAACTGCAAAAGTGTATCATTAAAACTCCTGGGCGGATTCAGTTTCTTGGTTTTTATAGTGCAGCATGTTTCTGGTATTTTAGTGCATTCATCTGCATTCTGGAGAAACTGGCATATATCACATCTGCAGTCACAATAAATCTGTAGAACTATAGCCATTTCATGTTGTGACAAATTTTATCTTAATTATTGCAGCAACATCTGCTGTTTTTAAAATTAAAATATATATATATATTAATGTGTCATTTTCAATTTGATGATATTTGGTTCCAAACAGGAGAAAGTTAGAAATTTCAAATCTTGTCTCTGCAGAACCCTCGTCCTCAAAGGTTCAAACAGTAGTAGATCATTTAATATAACCCTTCCTTTGTATTTTGACACTTCTATACTTTGAACTAAATCTAACTAATAATGAAATCTTGAACCCACTGAGGTCACCACAGAATAAGCTTCTTCCTGTGATAAAAACGGTGTTAGCATTCGCGCCTCCACAGAGCAGTGAGCTGGCATCACTTACTACGTATTTCTGCGGTGGCGTACTTTGGGATCATAGAGTCAGTGGTGAGCTCTGGATGTAGGATGCAGCCGTGTGTGTAAGCGTCCATGGGGAGACCATCCAGCAGCTGACGGTACTGCTGCACACGACCATGGAGAGGCGAGTCCACGTCAGGAATCAACCGAGGCACTGTGTCTGTGTAAGGGAAACGGAGAAAATGTTTTTACCGTAACGATCAGACGAGAATTATGTAGAAGCACCAAATCCAAAGGCACTTTTGCACACTGGTATGTTTGAAATGGTCTCAAACTTTTCCAAAAGCCCTGACGCGTCTAGCTAACAGTCATCAAGGTCTGGAACATAACTCGATCTCCCTCCTCAGCTGTTGGTTACCAGCATGTGTGATAACTGATGACGTCCATCACTCTGATAAAACCCGACATTTGAATTACTGTTAATCTGAAAGAACAATAACTCCTTCAGACCAACAAACCACAAAAACAACGCATAGCATAACCTTATTAGGTGAAATTAAATGACTTTCCTGATTTAAAAAAATAACATTAAGAGCAGTAACATGAGGACACACTTTCATTAAAGATGGGTTAATTAGGCCACGTCTTAAGTCTTTCGCACTAATCCCCCACTGGCCTGACATGCTTTATTTAGCTTTTATAAAACAATTATTTTATATTCAGAGACTGACTGTGTTTTCTTTGCTGTTTTTAATCATTAGAGAATTACAGATTCGTAATGTCACAACTGAATGTGTTTCTCAAAAACACATTCACTTCAGTTTTTCAGGGTTGTTATGAGCTGCTAGTGGTGGTTTATTAGTGGATGAACAAGCAGCAACAATAGATTTGTTTGTCTGTTTTTCAGTGTTCCCAGTAAAGAATGTGGTAAAAATGGGGACATTTTAAACTACTAACTCCTACTGATTGATTTCAGTGACTAAAGATCATAAGGAAATCATTTTGCAATAAGTACTTTAAAATAAACACTTTTCTCTCACCTTGAAAGTCTGTAGGCCAGCTAAGGTTTTTTTTGTTTTGTTTTGTTTTGTTTGTTTGTTTTTGGTGCGTCTTTAAGAGTTTTTCTCATAGTTTTGGGTTTAGTTCCTGTCTTATGTAGAAAGTTTATTTCTTAGTTTTTCTTAGTTCTTTGTATCTGTGTCTCATCAGCCCTGAGAGCATATAGTGTCTTGTTGTCATCATGTCATTTGGGTTTTTTTTTTTTTTTGCATTTCTGTCTTGATTCCTGTGTATGGTTTTCTGTTTGCGTGTGCTTTCTTGCAGCTCCCGTTGCCTCATTATAAAGGCTTTTGACGACAGAGAGGAATCCCCTGCTCTGATGGAAGTTGGCAGGTTGTTCCAGCAGTGTGGAAGTCGGTCGGTGGGAGCCGACCCACATGTCACTCTGTGGGACAGCAGAAGTTATCTAGATATGATCCTCTGATGTTTGTTTTCTTTTTAATACAATTTATTTTGTCAAAATCTTACGAATTGTGTCCAGTTCCAGTACTCAAAGGCCAGTGTCCTGGCTCAAATGAATGGACCATTGACAGACATGTGTAGACATTGATGACAAGCCTGACGGTGATCCAATCAGGTGTTTGAGTTGGGAAACATCTAAAACATGCAGGACAGGGGCCCTCCAGGACCGGAATTGGTCGCCACTGCATTATGTCATCCCAAGTTTTATGACTGCGTGGCTGGGAGGAATGGTGAGCTGCTGCGTTGAGTATGAGGCGACTTATCGGAACAATGCAGGATTTTATCTCCCTGCAGGGTCACAGCCAGCCAAATTAAGGAACGCATCAATGACAAAACACAAGGGAAAGCTACTTGAGGACATTTGCTTTGGGCTTATAGAGAGGCTCATAGAGGGTGGGGCTGCACCTGGCTGAACTCCAGAAAGCTGAGTAATCAGTCTCAGGACAGTCATGCTGACCTGGACATGCCATAGATTTGTCCTCTACGGCACACTCTCCCAGAACAATACGCAATGTGTAAGTACAGTCTACATTTGTCCTCAAGTTGTGACATTGTTAGAATTTAGAGCTAAAACTCATAACTGCAATTACCTGCACACGATATATGCTCAAATAAATAAGTCTGAATGAGAGACATGAAACACTAAGGTCAGTTGTAACTTCCCCCCTTTAGTTTCCCAGCAACCAGACTGTCTGTTGCTGAAGTCAAGGTGTTCATGCACCACTGCGTGGACTAAGACATCCTTCATCAGGAATAGGGTTACACATGTTGCTCCACACAAACTGTACAACGTTTCAGATGACAAATGTTAGGGAGTAAATAAGAGGATACAAGGAACAACAGGAAATAACAGGATTCAGCCTCAGTCTGCATGCCTGTTCAAACTCGAATCTGAGCCTCTTCACTGACATGTCACATCTTAAATCACATTGGTATATTCCTCCAACTGAGTAACACTTGGTACCACACTTCACCTAGGTTTTTATTTAGACTAAATTTCCAAAGAAAGATTTAAGTTCAGAAATAACTTTTGGTGTGTTTGAGTCTGACTTGGAGGAATCCCTCTGGGGATGACTCCAGTTTTCTCTAATCCGATCAAAGATCCTCTTCGTGGCATTCGTTCAGACCTTGTGCAGTGACTTGGCTGCAGCAACGTCGAGTGTCGCAGTGCAAAACCACTGACACACTCCATAAAAAGATGATGGATCTCAGTACAGTATTGATAGGATCGATCACAGCACTGAATGTTTTATTGGGGTTAAAGAAACCATGTTAGTCTGGTTTAAATCAAAATGTATCTGATATATTTCCAGTTTGTTCATATAAACAAAGACATAGTGGAGCATGGAGCTAGTCGTGGTGTTCTGCAGGGTTTTGTGCTTGAACTGAGACTTTTCACTAAATAAATACATACATTACCACTGCTGTGCTGATAATACTCAGATATATTTAGACAAGAAACACGCATACAAAAAGAACAAAGAGCGAGATGCACATTGACCTACACATAAGTTAAAATGAATACTGACCTGCAGAGAAAAGAATATATATCTAAATAACTTTAAATATAAGTATAAACACTCGACTATAACTTATTTTGTGCTCGTCTTCACCAGTGGCAGCCATCATGAATAACATTTCCACCATCTTCAAGATTTAAAAAAGTAAGTAATCATGTTCTGGCTATGTTCCTGCCTTGATGGAGGGTCACCACCGCAGAGCTTCATCACCCACACACAGATTTGGCATATGATTTTCCTGACACAACCCCGCAAGCACAGGGAGAACAAGCGAACCTCGCTCAGCGGGGATTTGAACCAGGGACCTCCTGACTTGAGCAGAGCAGCCACATTACATCTATATCTGATGTAACTGAGAGGGCTTATTTGTTGTAACAAATAACATATTTGCTTCAGGTCACTGAGTTACTTTTTCTAAAGAAAAAACATTCTCTTAAAATGCTCTATTTATTTATTTATTTATTTATTTATTTAACATCATGATCAACCGCTGATGCATTCTCCTAATGGCGGGTATCTTAAGATTGTGCTGCCAGTGGAAGTTTAAAGGGGTTGGCTTTTATGTCATGAAAGTGTTTGAACTGCTTTGAATGTATAGGTTAAAGTAACACAAAAGTGCATTGTAAACTGAGCGCTAATGTGACTGTGTCCATCAGATGTAAGGAGGTCCGAAATACCGGTAAGCTAAGAAGAGCTCCACTATACCTGCCAAGACACTGATACTGGACAAAGAAAGAAAGAAAAATCAACAATGGTCAATAAATAACTTGAAACGGACAAAGGTAATAATAAATAACAGTTTACTGCACTGACTAATGAGACATTGTTTCTGAACTGTGGTTCAACAGAATCCTTTAAAAAAACCAAATGGATAAAACTGGCAGGACAAAAATGATGGGACCCTCAAGAAAACATTTTGTTGCACAACCTTTGTTGCACAACTGTAATCGAGTGATTCCCATAACTCTGAATGAGACTTCTGCACCTGAAAGCAAAGCAGAGAGTTGTCTGAAGAAATCAGAAAAAAAATAACAGACAAGTATGTAAAAGATAAAGACTAAAAGACCATCTCCAAGCAGCATGATGTTCCCATGACTACGGTTGCAAAGTTCATTCAGAAGTTTGCAGTCCACAGGACTACTGCACATCTCCATGAAAGTGGCTGCAGGAGGACATATTGAGTGACGGATAATACAAATGATAACCAACGAGCCCAGAACAACTTTCAAAGAGATTCAAGGTGAACTCCAAGGTCAAGCTACATCAGTATTACACCATCCATCACCATCTGAGCCAAAGTGGACAGTCAAGGAGGACTCTACTGTTGACAGCAAGACATAGAAAAAATGGAATTTGTCAAAATGGGTATTTTATAAGCCATTAAGCTTTGGGGAAAATGAAAGGAGTGTTTCGGTAAATCACATTATCTCTATGTTCACAGACAGAAAAATGAAGCGTTCAAAGACATGAACTCGGTACCTAATGTGAATCGCGGAGGCTCAGTTATGATCTGGAGCTGCTTTGCTGCATCTGATACGGAGTATCTTGAATCTCTGCAGGTACAGTGACATCTCAAGATTATCAAGACCTGCCGGGACAACATGTGCTTCCCAATTTAGAAAGCTTGGTTTCAGTCTCAGGTCATGGGTCTTCCAAAAGAATAATGACTCAAATAACACACATTTTAAAAAAGCCCAAGAATGACTAGGAACAAAACATCGGGCTATTCTGAACCAGTCTTCTATCAGTCCTGATCTGAAACCTGCTGGACATCCGTGGAAAGATCTGAAACATGCAACCCTTCAAAGCTCAGAGACAGTTGGAGCAGGGGTTCACAACAAAATATTACGCTGAGGGTCCTTTCGTTTTTGCCCAGGCCACTTTCATAAGGTTATTCAAATGAACCACAATTCATTAGTTATCCACCACTGAACTATCATTTATTATTATTTTTGTTAATTTCATGTCATTTCAGTGACCACTGGGGGAGGTTTCTGTTTCTTTAATTAACAGTAACAAATGTGTGTATAAGGTTAAAAGTAGCATTTAGCACCACTGGATGGACCTCAAAAGAACAAAAACACATAACCTATTAACCTATTACAGTATTAATTTAACTAATACAAAGACAAGATGCAGAAGCAGTTTCTGAAAAAACTAAGGCCAACTTCAAAATGGCACACTAAACTACTAGTTTGCACTGCTTTGTCAAAAATGTAGTCGTCAGTTTACAGCACACAAGCAGTTGTACAATCTGCCGTATAAGAAAAATACCTGTTTCAGGTAAAAGTTCCCGTGTGAAACTGACCCTCATATAATATATCTCATAATGCACCCCGTCAGTGGAAACCAGGGATACTGGTTGACTGGTTGAGCTGTGACATAACCCACTTTATGGTGGTATGCTACATACTAACAATGACTGGCAGGCCAGTATGCACTATAAGCTCATTACACAACATGCAGTTTTGGAAATGGCCTAAGTGCCTTTTTACTGCTTCCACGGGGATTAAAAAGTGTTGTAGCAGCCAGCTGCCGCTAATCAAATTCACTTGATTCACTGATCATCTACAAGTGTGACCTCCGCTATAAAACCAGAAGCTTTGGCAGTTTCCTGGACTGTACCATTCTGCTAAATGTCCCTTTTTTAGGTTTGCTAAGTGATAATTGTCCACTAAAGAGCTGTTTAGGAAGGAGTAAGCGGGGTCCCGGAGAAGGTTAATCTATCTGTTTTGTGAAAATTAAAGTCAAACACAGAAAAAAGAAACAAGACTGTCATGCAAGAGACACAGCGTCACTGTGATATACCTCCCACAAAGTTTTTCTCCAGGTAATCTATAATCTGGTTGTAGTCACTGATGATGGTATCTCCGTGGAGGAAGACAGGTACCTCCTCTCCCAGGTTCAGCCTCATGAACCAGGGCTCTTTGTGCTCTTGCAGTGGCAGACTCACATCTCTCTCGTCACAGACCAGACCCTTCTCATTAATGACTAGACGAACCTGAAATCAAGAAAACATTTTTAGTTTAACTATAAACACGCCAATCCTTATTTTTACATATGAATAACAACACATGTATGTCTGTAGGCCACCATGTATACAAGATTCTTCAGCTCCACTGCGTACAGGGTAAAGATCATACCTGCCAACAGCTATGGCGTACTACAAAATGACCATAGTACTATCAGATTTACTGCAATCTGTAATATTCTCTCAGGGGGAGGGTACATTGTTAGTGAATTCAGCTGAATTGTGCACCTGAACATCAGGCCAGGCTGGAGACAGAACGGTGAGTCTACAGGAAGGGACAAAGAAGTTTCATTTCTTTCGCCGTGCCGCTAACAAATTAAGTTTCACTAATTGAGCCCAGAGACACTATTTTCACCACCAGCTGCTGACAATGTCGAACAGGAAGTCCATCCACAAGCAGACAAAGTAACAACAATGCAACTGTTTGTTTTTTTGAAAAAGTTTACTCCACATAGGATTTATTTTTACCCCCACAAAGAACCCCTTTCAGTCCCCAGACCTTTCATCAGGAGACATATGAGAGTGACGTCCCACCTGATATCTGAGGAATATTTGATTACGTTTAGGAATAGTCATCCAACTCTTTATGGTTTCCCATCCCCACCATCAGCAAAAAACAGAACCTTTGGACCGCTGTCCCTGTGGTCTCTTGCAACAGCTGTGTATGACTTTACGCCACTTTATCACGCATAAACAACCTGCTCACAGCACTACAGCTGAAATCATCGAAGAGGAACCTAAGAGGCTCAACAAAGTAACGATGGAAGAGAAAACAAAGCGTCTTAACCGCTGCGCTTATGGAGGGACCTGCTGAGCTAAAAAAAATCTGAAGTTCCTCGGTGCTGCCTTAAGTCTTCAGTCTTACTTGAACGTCTTTTTGAGTCACTCCAACAGGTGCTTTTTTGAATTATTTATCCTATTCTTAGATTTGTCCACTTTATAATTTTCTTGGCTTTTTTTCTCCTTAAGATTTTTTTTGGCAAAAAAATAGATGAGGTTCAGGTTTAGGAAAAGTTTCATAATTTGCGTTTGTATTGAGCCTTTCACATCGCTGTCCCTGTTAGTCAATTTTTCAGCTCTGATTTATGTAAAACGATACCGCCATCTCACTGGTGCACCGTCTCATTTTCGTTGTAAAACTATTGCATTTTGCAATAAATATCTGAGAAGGTGTTTGAATTTTGCACTTCTTTTAGTTGGTTAGTTTTAAGTATATTAGTTTGAACTTAACAACTATAGTTACAATTTCTTTTAGGGAATAAATGTTTTAGATACACAAGTCACTACAACATACTGACATCAGACAGTTAAAAAAAAATAAAAAGGTAGGTTTAAAACAAGGACAACTTAAACACTGCTACTGGACTCCTGTATCAGAATAAATAATCATGTAATGTATGGTAATATAAAACCATTTTTTAACCTGTAAATTGTTTTCACTTGTAACATTATAACATTTTGCTGCTGAACCTTTACTGCCTGTACTTTTTCTCACATATATTAAAAAATGCGACTTTTACAGGAGGATTAAAATACTTGTTTCACTCCATCATGGTAAAGAGATTATCATGAAACTTCTTCTTTGACCACTGACTAGACCCAAACTGCTCTTCTGACTCACAGTTAAATGTTATAGTCTCACGAGAGAAGAACATCTCTAACCTGCCGTTATGTGTCCTGTTCTACTGGGCTGTAGGGCTCCATTTGTCTCCATCACTGTCATATATGTTGTGCTCATCATACACCTCTCACGTGATGACTATAGAGTGTGGTCCAGTGTACTGTACGGTCCACTTCAGGCTTTGATAGCACAGCCACAGAAGCATAAAATGTTACAAAACACAGACAAATTAAACTGTTAAGTAGCCGAACAATAAAGCTCTCTTCATTCCTCGGGGATTTGCTGAGGCATGCGTAGATATGTAAATAATCCCCAGGACTTGTAATGGGTGTTGTGGTTCTGTTCGAACTACATGACTCAGTTGCCACTATGCTTGTCATGGGCCCCTCAGCTGTACTACTTTTTGCAAAAAGGTTCATTTATTTTTTTAATGAAGCCAGTAAATGTTTTTCTTGTCCCAGAAGACTGATGAAATCTAACACATCTTTTAAGGAGCTGCAGGCCCTCTTGAAAGCCTTGTCTGAATTTTATCAAATGTACGAAGGTCAAATAGTGAGTTCACAGCTTTGTCACACATGATCCCGGAGTCACTCCACCTCAAGACTGAAGTGATAACCATAGCAGTGATGATAGTGTTCAGCCTCCGCTGAGTGACGAGCAGGACAATCAGCAGCTCAAACTCCAATGGCTGTGAGCCAAAAATCCAGCCTTAGAGCTGATGAACAAACCTGAGTCTATGTATCAACTTACGGCTGTTGGGCTCAGTACTACTGTGATCACACCCGTCTCAAAACACACATGCAGCTGTCTGATTACCTGCTATGCACTGTGAAGCAATGACTGATTTCTTCATCCCATACACCGTACAAGACAATTTCATCCATAAGCATGTTTTCTCTATGTACGCTTTAGACGCCGATGGAGGCCAAAGAGAACAGAAGACGAAGCCCGGCTGTCATTTTACAACAACTACATTCAGCACTTTTTTTAAAGAAACACTCCAGCAATTTATTTAACTGAATATGTTTTGGTATTGACATGGTCTATGCAGAAGAAACCAAGATACCTTGACTTCTGATCAACAGTAGGTGAATTTTTAAAAACACAAAATCTTACATGTTCTGTAATGGAAAATGGTAGTGCCAGTAAAAAAAAAAAAAAAAAAAACAGATCAAGAAGCATTTTTTTCTTTTGCATTCGGCATTATGACGTAAAATTTCTCCTTGAATGACAAATTTTACCTGCCAGTCACAGAAGCAGAGCACATCTCTGGGTTTTTCTCAAAGGTTCACGTAGTTTCTACAGCTTTTATTAATATTTCCTACAGGAGAATCTATGAGCAAATCTCCACAGCCATCCACGCAGTATATGTGGAAGTCATGCAAAATAATATCTTACAAATTCACGTAACGTCTCCAAGCCAGACAGGCCAGAGCTCAGATCACCCTAATGGCATCAGCTGGGTTATCTTATACTTAAAGTTCCTGCAAAGAGTCTGCAGCTCAGGGTTACCATTACACTGATACACTGATGTTCAAGTGTAAGGCCCTTTTAGACTACATGTCATATGAAAGCAACTTTGTGGCTCTGTGCTGTTGTTACTCTGAACAGCAATCACACCTGATTTTGAAGTTTTGAATAGCTAAACTGCAACATTAAAATTACTACATAAACAAACACCACAGGTTCATATATATATATATATATATATATATATATATATATATATATATATATATATATATACACACACATATATATATAT
>JAOWBL010001699.1:0-14884 GCA_028564865.1 Zenarchopterus dispar
TGTGAAGCGCCTCGAGGCGACGTTTGTTGTGAATTGGCGCTATATAAATAAAATTGAATTGAATTGAATTGAATTATTTCTTATTTCTTACTCCATCCACACGTGAAAATTAGTCATCTATTCTCACGCTCTGTAAATATTCCATATGGGCTAGTTTCTTTTGTAAACTGTATCTGTGAAGAGCTGGTTTGCCACAGATACTGTTGGCCAGACTGTGGCGCTGTCATAATTACTTGACCAGGAGGGGATTACAGATATTTCTGGTCAAGCCCAACACAGACATCTTATTGAGGAGGTGGCACCTCCCTCACTGTCGCCATCTTCTATGATGGAGGTCGGGGACGGTTACGGGCGGATGCTGGGCTAATGTTAACAGAGCTGATGGCTAACAGCAACAGTGTAGCAATAGTTAAAAGATTTTTTTTGTTTAAATAGCTTACTTCATCTTACATGTTTACTTCATATTATAAAGTCAAATAATTTAAAGAAAACTAACAAAAGTAATGGTAGGCAATATTTGTTTACTCAGGTATGAACCAGCCTGCTCTACATCTGATTTGCTCATCAGTCCTCATGCCTAACCCTAACCAATCTAACCAAGGAAGGCAATGAGTACTAGCCAACTGGAGGCAGTTTATGGTGGATCATGTCCTCCTCATCCTGTGAAAGAAAATTGGCCAATTTAGCCACTGACTGATGCTCATCAGAGGGGACTGAGAAGTCGGTGTACCAATTCCAACGGTAAAATAAGTGGGGATACTTCATATCCTGACTTTGTATACCCTGCATTACACCACTGGGTGCGACTGACTAATTAATACCTAATTTACTGATGATATCAAATTAAAAATAAACAAATAATTTATTTTTATGTTTTGTTACTCAAAGACAGCAACAGCTGTATTAAATAAGCTCAACAAGATTTCTTTCAGACCAGATTGTGTCTGTCATCGCAGCATGTGACAATGGCATAAAGGGCATCCTGTAATATCAGGAATACTTTTCAGTCTTCCAGTGTGCTCAGAAATCCTCAGAGGTGCAGAACAGTCAGCACTTCTTACTCATTTTTCGTCTGCAAGTAATTCTCTGAAGTTCAGAGGTGTGTTTGGGTTTATGTCCTGCTGGTGCATGAATCCTTCTCTGCAGAGATGAAAACCAGAGGTCGGACTATGTCTCTGAAGTTTTGCTAATGGGTTTCCTTTTTTAGCAAACTCTGTATCCATGGTGAAAGTACTTTTCCTTCACTCAAACTTTGATGTGTTAATTTTCTTATGATGTGTAAACTGTTGGTCTATTTCCTCTGCTTTGAACACAAAGGCATTAGTTACCATAAGGTCTTTTAGAGTTTCATGCACTGCTCCCTTAAGAGACCTCCATCGTAACCATGATTTGACAGAGAAAGATCTTCTCTATATAGATCCCCAATTCATTGTCCAATCTTTTCTTGTGATGCTTTGTTACTTGTGATGCCATGTATCCAGCTTAACTATAGTGACTGAAAAAATGGCTGCAAGTCACTGAGTTGAGCTGAGCAAGGAAGGACTGTGACTCGTTAAAGAAACTTGTTCAATACTCTTTATTATTGGTTTTATGCATAAACCATTACATAAGCAAATGCATGTCAAAAACAGCACAATGTACATGTTTTAGACAGTCCCCAAATAATGTTTTCAGAGGAGCTTGTGTTTTTTGAGACTGTACCCCTGAATACTAATTCTGTCTTTATGTTTATATTGTGAACAAAATAACAAAAAATGTGAAAAAACAAATAAACTAAGACACGCAAACAAAGTGTTCCTTTCCAAAAATGTTCCCATACAAAGGTCAAAAGAAAGAAAATAGAGGTCAAAGTGAAGAGAGAAAAACTTTCATTGAAAAATGGATTGAAAAAAAAGCTCTTTCAACTGCACACTGGGTGTTCAACTCTTCCATACAAGGACTATCAACAAGCAATCCTGATGTGTCCATTCCTGTTGACATCCTATTGTCCTTTCACAAATTCACAAAAAAAAAACCACACATAATTCTTCTCCCACTGGGTGAACCAACACGGAAAAAAATGTTCAACATCCTTTTCAGGGGTTAAATGCCTTTCTCTGTAGCAATACTGCTTCTCACCACGTGGGGTCAGTATTTTACAAGAAAGTGTGTCATGTCTCATGTGCCAGCCATCAATGCAGTGACAAAATACAGTAGAAGTCTAATGTACATATTTGTATGATAAAAAATGCCAGACGATCTGCAATCAGTGCAGTGTTGTCATTGGTTTAAGCATTCACCTGTTAAAAAACAAAACAAAAATTTTCTTTAAGTAGCGACGTGCAATAAAATGCATAGCTTGGGTGTTGGATGACTCCTTGCTGTCAAGTGGAGTGGTTAATGTGCAACTAAACTGTCGAAACACATGCATGTAATAGAAAACATATTTTGAATAGCTTTCCAGTCTAGTGACCACTCTGTATGAAAGGATTTAAAATATGAGCATAGAAAGGTGTCAACATAGTGAGGGCTACTACAGAGCAGAACCTGAAATATTTCTTTTTCAAGTCACCCATCCATCCATCCATCCATTTTCTCAGCCCGCTGAATCCATGTCTGGGTCATGGGGGTGTGCTGGAGCCAATCCCAGCCCATAGCAGGCGATAGGCAGGGGTACACCCTGGACAGGTCGCCAGTCCATCGCAGGGCTCAAGTTACCCAATATAACATTCATCAATAGTTTCAGCAGCAAAGATGTACAAAGATTTACTTTGTTGTCATTATTGCAGTAATTACATATTTAACATAGTACTTAGTGAATATCTCTGGATATCAAACAAGTGTTAAGGTCTAGAAATAGCACAGACACACACTGCCTCCTTATCATATTCAAGGACTGAAGAATTTTTTGAAAAGCATATAGCCTTTTGGCTCTTTTACTCCAGTGTTAAGTGAGTTTGTGGTGCCAGCTACCACTGGAACCCTCCACATCAGTTACACACACTCACAAAGTTCATTTTCTAAAATTTTCCCTTTTGTCTGCACTCTGTTTCAGTGCTCCAGGTCGTGTGGTTCAGGCTACCAGAGGAGAGAGCTTCATTGTGGGGAGAGAGACTCACAGGGGGGGTATGGGCTTTCAACTGCACACTGAGATATCCCTTAAAGTGTAATAGATCCACACAGAAACTTGGTATACCACTGTGCCATGTGTCCTATCCACTAAATAATATTTCTCTATGTTTTCAAATGGGAGCCTATATAGGAATGGTCATTTTGAACTGACAGCCTGTCTCCCACACAGGTATGTGGAGTTCCCCATACGGAGGTGCAGGAATATGAACAAACCTTTGGTGGATCTTCAGCAAGTCTGCAACAGAGGTCCATGCCCAGAGCTTCCACGACTGATCCCTGGCAGATCAACCTCCAGTGCTGTTGTCTCAGGCTGGTACCCGTCTCCTTGGCAGCAGGTACGTCCACCCTCTCTGTCTTTATGAGCAACTTTTAGGTCTATATGAGCCCTCTAGCTGAAAAATCATCCAATTCAGAACTTTTTTCGTGCATGTGAAGCCCACCTCATGATTACAAGTGTCATGTGTTCTAATCACACTTATAAAAGAGTAATTTCCTGTAAGTTTGATAAAAATGAAGCAATGAAGTGGTGCCACATGGGGATTTTCTCATAAATAGATTATTACTTGAAGCAGCTCCATATTGTTGTTTACATCCAGTATGTTCTGTCCTCAAAGTAAAGACAACTTACACTTTAAGTGAAATTAGAGCTTACAGGATGTTATAATAGTGATATAAACATAAAAGCTTCAGGAAGGTTGTAGATTTTACCAGGTTTTGTTAAATATGGGTAAAACACAGACTTTACTAGTATCAAGAAACTCGCAACAATCTGTGCCTGCTCTGTCAAAGGAGTATACAAATATAAAGTCCAAGACATGAGACCATGAGTGGCGCTACACTACTAACATCTCTGTAGAGTCAAAACTAGACTGCACAGTGTAGGTGGTGGAAGTTCACCCATGTAGCTTAGTTTTCAGCCAGCAGTATAATAATGGCTATGGGGAATGGGTCTCAGATGTAATCCAAAAGCTCCACTCTCTTTCAGAGTCTTTTTGGGGCAAGGCTGTGTGGGCAATGTGTTACATCATCCATTATGCAAAAAGTCTTAAGGGCAACCTCTTATAGCACAGTGTCTTATTCTGCTTGATCTTAAGCTTGAGATGCCTGTGTGTTTCCACCAGAGAAGATAACTCTTGACATCTAGCTGCAGGGCGAGTACATGCTGCTTGGGAAGTTTGTATTCTTCATGTGTTCTTTGTCTCTACACAGACTTCTCCATCCCTCCTCTCATGCCTGTGTTGCTTTTATGACAAATGGTATTACTCCCAGTGCGTCAGAGTTTCATCTCCCACTCCTATTTGGATCTCTCTGCCTCACGTAGAATTGCTCCTCCTGCTGCTTATCCTGTTGTTTTTGTTTCTCTGCCACTCCGTTCCTTCTCACCTCAGTGCTCCGTGTCCTGTGGAGGAGGGGTTCAGACTCGAAGCATCCAGTGTCTCCGGCAAGGTCGCCCGGCAGCAGGCTGCCTGCCACACCAGAGGCCTGTCACTTCCAGGGCATGCAACACACACTTCTGTCCCGCAGCTCCCCCGGCTTCAGCACAACGCCCAGGCAGTCAAGTCACTCCTGAAGCGACAGCAAAAGGTACAGCACTGTGGAGGAAAACCACCAGCTGCGTTTTGTGTTTTTGCTGGGATTTCTGTTCCAGCTCACGAATTCCTGCCATAGTCAAAAGAAACATAGCTGCAGTTAAATTAAAAGATTATGAGGTCAGTTTTCAAGCCTGAGCTTGAGCCTAGATGACAGAAAGCTGATAGTATAACTATGATCTTGGTCCTCAGAGAATGAATGATGCTGACTTTTATTCTAGCTCCCCTGGGTTTTTCTGGTGAAATATATCTACTGATAGGCAGATAGCCATCATCAAATACTCCACTGAACTTTGTGCTTATGCCATCACGTCATTTTGTTGCAGGTCATGTTAAACTAAGACAGCCTAAACAGTTCAGCACTTCACCGTACTAATGCAGAAAATTAAACAAACCAATTACGCTTACATTGGCATTTAGCTCACAAAATCACTGTTTCTTTGTTTATTCCATTCAGCCCTTGCATTAACATCCTTTTTGAGAAATCTGACTACAAGATACCAGCAGTTAGGATTTGTATCCATGCTTGCCGTTGAAATGTATGCCTAAATTGATTAGTTCTGACCTTCTTGCTCTCAAATGTGTTATTCTTAATTGCTGAATGACACGAAGATCCAGAAATGTTCAGACTAGGTTGTGAACAGAAATGGCAGAGACTGAATTCAAATGCATCCGGAGTAATTGGGTCTGAATCTGGCCTGGAATGTGCTCAGTCCTTGTATGTGGCGTTGTCTACCCATGACTGGATCTCTTTAGATGCAGTTAAGGTCTGAACAGGGTCAGTATGAGTCAACACCAAGCCGCAGGGTTGTCAGATATTTTCTGGTTCCAGTCTCCAAAAGTCACTACTTTTTCATCTTCCTTAACTCAAATTTCTTTGAACCTTCTTTGAGTTTCAGTCTTCTTATTTGGACATGCTGCATAATATTCTGTAGAATTTCACACACAATTTTTGATCATTTCCCTTCCCAAACACCAGTGAAGCCTTTTCTCCCTGCAAAATTCAGTTGAAAGTATGTTTGAAACACAACCATGACTGATCTCTAAATTACGATTTGATTTGGCTGGAAAGGGGAGGGTGAAAAGCTGTCATGTGATATTGAACCATCCTTTTGTTTGTCCTGCAGATGAACACTGTGTTGACCACTTCACCTGGTGCCACTTGGTTCCTCAACACGGTGTTTGCAACCATAAGTTCTATGGACAGCAGTGCTGTAAGTCCTGCTCCAGCAAGAAGCCGTAGGACTCTGACACCTCTGAGAGCGTGGCATGTGGCCACTGAAGGTAGCACCACCTCAGAGGTCATTCAGGGGAGATTGCTCGCTACACCCAGAACTCTGCCCTATAATGTGTTTTCCTCCTGGAGTACTTGACCAATGCAATTTGTAAAGAAGTATAAGAGCGAACACTTGGACTCTGTTGAAGCAAGGTGGCTGCTGATGCTCTTCTGCCAAAGTGGTGTCACCAGGTCACTGATCACATATGAACTGGAAAGATTGCAAATCACATCTGAAGACTCGATGTAATATATATGTTGTCATTTTATTGAACATTTTCCTTTTGAAACTTTTGAAACTAGAAAGCCATAATGCGAACAGAAAAGGACTGTAGCATTTGTAGCTTGCTTATATGTTGTATATTTCAAGGCATTGGGCTTCATCTGCCTTTATTTAAGTTATTATGGGTCTTAATATATTATTTTTCATTTTGTCATGGATAAAGTGGACCAGCAACTTGTTATTTCTATGTTTGCTTATATCACAGCTTTGGACCAGTCATCCTTGGTTCCACTTAAAGAAATTTTTCTATGAGGTGTTACTAATCAGTGATTAACACTTCTCCTTCACACATTATCTGCTTGCTGGAATCACATCAGAGCGCAATCTTTCTGTGCATTTCACTCACGTTAAAGCAATCAAACACGACCATCTGTGTACGTTAAATATCTTATTCAACTCCTCTGGCTTTATCCCTTCGTGTATCACTGTGGTAAATAACTTGACCATCTATCTGTCTTTCTTTTCTTTGCTGCATTCTCTCGATCGATTGCAGCCAAAATGAGGTGAATAATGAGCGAGGCTATCTGTGGGCCTTGGGGAGATGAGAGGAGGGTTAAGATGGAGAGAAGAGGATGATTGCAGAGCGAGTGTGGGTGCAGTCTAGATAGCAAGAGGCTTTTTTATTTTTTTATTTTTCACATGTAAAGAGAGAACAGAAGTCTGGTTAAAATGTAGGGACTTAGTAGGTGGAGCTTGTGATAAGAGATGGCATACGCTCAGTCAGTTTGATGTTGAAGTGCTCACAAAACATCAAAAAATGGTTTGAAGACTTCTCTTCACTTGGACAAAAACACGTGTCCTGCACATTGATCATAAAATCAAATCAGAACATAATTTAGTGTCAGGTATACTTTGAATTTTGAACTTTGACCCTCTCTCCCAGCAGCCACTAGCTTGTCAATCTCAAAACAATCTCTTGTTTGGATGACTGTATGTCATTCTGATGCACTCAGGAGCCTCAAAAAATACTTAATAAAAAATGCTCTTGGAGGATGCAGCATGACACCATCATGTCAAAATAAATAAATATATAAGGCTGTCTTTGTGTTCAACATTATTTATACAGGATTCACGCCTAATTTGGTAAACTGTGATGGCCCAAATCTTTAAAAGACTTCTATTAAAATATGGAATCAGAAACAATTGAGGTTACTTTAATTTGCCTTGTGTCAAGTAACTTGCTTACAATTGCTTTGTACCATCACACAAATAAAACATCACCTTTTACACAAATACTTTTTATTTTGACGCATGTAAACACAAAAACAGCCCAAACTCAGGTTGCCATTTTGCCAGTCTCTTGTTTTTCATTTAAGAATTTAAAAGAAACATTGAAATTTTCTTTTGACAGTTCATATGACATCTCTTGCTTGTTGAAAATATAAAATTAAAAGATATAATAAAAGCCCAAAGACATTTGCCAATATTACATTATCTTTGTATCGTTTACAGCTCTCAATGGAAAATATTGAACAATTTCAGGTGAAACCTGAACCCTGAATGAAGGAGCTTTTTGTAGTATGGATTGATTGATGGTTCAGGTCTTCTAGGACCTATAAAGGGAAGGATCATTTAATATCAGTACAAATGTGTTCTGAGTGATTACCTTTATCCACTGGCGTCACATTTAGGATAATACTGTCTTACACTGGCCGGGACTTGTGGATGGTGATGTGGAGCCTCTTTGGATAAAGCTTGTTCCAGCTCATGTCTTCCTGTGGATATTCAAGCAAACTCTCACTTAAGGAGTTTAGCGTGTTACAGGTGCACAGTACATGCACAGTAGTTATAGACACATGACTGCCAGGACTCAAGGTGTCACAGAACATGACAGTGTAATGGGATTTTTACGATGAATCACTTGACTTGTTGGTCCTAATGTTATTTGAAGAATGGTATATCTATCCATCTATCCATCTATCTATCTATCTATCTATCTATCTATCTATCTATCTATCTATCTATCTATCTATCTATCTATCTATATAGATTTTGTGTGTGTGTGTGTGTGTGTGTGTGTGTGTGTGTGTGTGTGCGTGTGGGTGTTTCATATACCAACTCAAAAGAGGAGAATTGTCCACCTAGGCACAGTTAGTTCCAGATGTATATACATATTTCACGATGGGGATCAATGATATCTCATTGCTTTTGGTCACAACGGTGTGGCTGATTGGCCTGTGATGTGTGTTTATTAAGTATCTAGCTCAGGTGAAAAAGCATACAAACAAAAGCACATACTCATTCTTTAGTGCACCAAAGGTAGAATATCCCCCGTAACAAGTTGGTGAAGTGGTGATGAAAATGTTTTACAGTGGCACCAACAAGGAGAAAGCATCAAAGAAAATGGAGCTGGACTCACACAGATGTGCTCTGGGAAATCTGCTTTATCTTCTCATTTGACAAAATATGCATCTTTGATCCCTCTCCTCAACTCTACTCGTCCCATCTTTGCCCTTCCCACTTGCATCGAGGAACAAACACAAACAGAGGTGCTAGTGTAAGAGGCATTTAACTAAATGAAACATTGTTGTTCAGAACTGTCATTTTGAAATTGGCATTTTAATGACATGTAGTACAGCTGTATAGCCTACTGCTTCAATTTACAATTACTTTCAGATTAATCATTTCATTTTAGCATTTATTTTGTAAAGTTTCAATTCTATTCTAGTTAAATTTCTGCCATTTTAAAAACTAATGATGACAAAAGAACTTCAACAAATGACCCATCTGTGTATCCTTACTAATAGCTCCTCAAACAAGTCTCTTCTCTCCTCAATCATTTCTCCTTTAGGTTCATTTTAAGGATTGAAACAAAGTGGTTGGCAGAGATAGATTTTTAAGTCACAGTGAGTAGAACAGAGGAGATGAGGAGTTACAAAATGAAGAAATAAGAAAAGCCTTAGGTGTCTCGAAATCAATATGTAGTTAAATATTGTTTGATGACCTTTGCCAGTGCATGCATAGGCAGAAAACCCCTTAAACCTGTCAGTAAATGACAGGATTAAAGGAGAGATTAAAAGAGTTCTTTTTTTCTTTTTTTTAAGGTTACAGAATTTCCATTAAATGTCTTTGACATGTTTTGATCAAAATACTAGTGATGCAGTACAAAACCTTTTCTACATTTTTCTACAGCTATTTTCATCATTTTAAGAGGGAGAGTCTGCTACATGACGTGACTTGACTTTATCCTTTTCCTCTCAGGATGTGCATCTTTAGAAGTTGGTGTTGCAGCTACTGTGGAGCAGCCACGCACGTTCGGTATGCATAGCTCGTTGCTGGCGTTTATACTCCTGCATTAGTTTGCGTTGCTCTGTAATTACACTTTTAACCACTAGGTGGCAGTTTCTTTTTCTGCAGCACTGTAACTCCCAGTCCTGAATTTCCTTTTGATACTTCCTGTATGTAGCTCAGATATAACAACAGAGTAATTGAAGTAGATTTTACATGAGTTGAAGTTGATAAATGTTGACCATCTGTGGTTTTTACAAAATTTTCACCAAACTATTTTCTGAACATATTGTTCTACCTGATTTGAAAACAACAAAGAAGAAATGGCAACAGAATATATATATCAATATACAACCACCTGCAGTCAAAATTCAGTACAGTTCTCAAGCATGCATCTGACCAAGAACAGCAGAAGTACTGGAACGTCTTCTAGCTCTTCCAATTTTGTCGAGGATGAATCCACTGGAGACTTATGTAGACCATAGACTCTAAAAACAATGTATAAAGCATTAGGTCACATGACCCACTGGTCTCTGAAGAGCAATTTTAATGTACATTTTTCTTTAAACAGGGTACAGCCATGTTACTCTGGAAGCCAACGGGAACAGGGTCACTCTATGTCAATCAAAGTTTGCTTTGGCTACCAGCTCCTTCAGCAGATTCCCTCCAAAACACCTGCACAGCTGCAGTCAGATGTTTACAGCTGTTAACCGTTTAATATGTTCTCAACAGTGGAATGAAAAACTAGCCAATGCTCTGTTCGTACAAATGTCTGGCTGCTTTGCTAAGTGCGGTAGCATGATGCTCACAGATAAGGAAGTGATAGTAGCTAGCCTTTGGTTGAGCCGACTGTCAATCAGTCACATTAGAAATAAAATTATTGCTTTATATAAATTTTCCTAATGTGGTACAAAAAGATTCATCCACCTCACAGTTATCATGGATCTAAAATCAAATGATTGAGATCAAAACCGTTTTTTGAACCAGGCTGTAAATATGTTTATTTCTGCTCAACAGTAGAACATTTTAACATGGGAGTCAATGGAGATTGACTCACTTTTGAGGCTAGCCTCTAGTGGTCAGTCGAGGAACAGCAATAAGTCTTAGTTCTGCATGAGACTCAACCCGGAAACTACATGGTCGGTGTTTGGCATCAGTGAGACTTGTAGTCATAAAAATTTTGGAGGTGCACGTCAGGCGGGGAGCAGGGGAGTTTGCGTCGACAGAGAAGCTCTGCTTTAAAACAAGATCGATTCGATGGAGAAGCAATAATTATGATTTAGTGTTGCCAGTAGCTGTGTAGTTGGGGTGAGATGAAGACAGAGAAGCTGGATCAATCCACGCTAATCTGGGCCTGTGATGTCACAAGCCTTTTAAATCTGAGCAGCTCACTGAAATGTATCAAAGCTTTTCAGTATCAGTCTGTCCCAAAGTAAGTGACAGGATTGTTTTATGTCAGAGCTTTTGCTTTGGCTGTCGCTTTGGGCACCGTAATATAAGAAATCTTATTATAATATGTCCCCCCTAAAGTTCCATGCCTGGATCTAAAACATTGTACTGGAATATGCTCAAATGGTCAACAGAGCTTTTGTGAAGGGTTTGGTGATAAACATTTTTAAACATCAAACCTTAAGTTTGATTTTTGCTGTAAGTAGCTGCATAGTTTGTTTGGCATAAAGATTTTCTTGTTTGCTAAACTGCCATTCCCTCGCTACGAAGGCAATTGTTATTACAACTGAATAGACATTTAGTTCGTCTTGCCACTCAGTGGGGGACTCCTTGCAATACTGCTGGCAACTTCAAACACACACGCATGAAAACTTTCAGAACAACAAGCATGCTGAGATTTATGCTGCCAAACAGTGTTTTTCTTATGGTGATTATGCAACTCTTTCTCGCGCTGCAGGGGCTGCGATTGCTCTTTAATCAAACCTTCTGCAAGAATCACAGCGCTTTTAGCCGCCACATTATCTCAGATGCATGCTGTTTATCAGCACGCTGCGACCTAGACGCCACAAGCCGGGGCCCAAGCACACACATATACCAACGCTGACGCAAATCACTGTGTTCATGAGGTATTTTGAAACTGTGCTATCAAGAGTGGGCTTGTTTAATTTAGATGTGCATGCACATTTTACATGCTTTCCCATGTACATGCATGCTTCTGCTGCTCACGTTCATGTACTTATAAGCTTGGCTGACTGAAACGCAGAGATGGAGTTCAGTTGAATGTCCCAACAACTCGCCTCACGTCTACCTCTCGGTGGGGCGGCAATTTCACTGCTGATCTGATGTGAGAATTTCTATTTCTCAATTCTGCATCTTGTTCCAGATGTTACTTGATTTCTCTCTTTCATATTGGCCCGTAATGAAATATTTTGATTATCTTGTGGGGGGCATATCAGCCTTGAGAATTGCTGCAGAGCAAGAATCAAATAAAGAGAAAGAAATGGATGGTGTTTATTTTGTTTCCCTGTGGTTTTGAATCTTTCCCTGTGTATTGGAAATGTCTCCATTAAAGAAACAAATACATAAACCAGTGATCCATCCATCTTTGAATGAACTCAGCACTGAAACTGAGAAGCTTAGCATGTTTTGGTGTGCAGGAGAAACAGAGAAAAACTAATCTTCCTAAAAGAAAGAAGTTAAGTCTGTGCCTGCTTCTGAAGGAAATCACAAATTCTCTCTACAAGTTAACCTCAGCAGTCCAACCTAAGACGGGGAACTCTATTTTGGCTGTCTTATTAGCTCAGAAGGCTGCTATGAAATGGCAAAATTTCCATTTTTACATAAATATTTTGTGTGTGTATGTGTGATGACGGAAACTGCATTATGACTTTCCATCTGAGAAAATGTATAAATCAGTTGTCCATAATTAATACAGTCATCGTGTGGTCATGACCCACAGAGCTGTAATAGTAACTGCATGTTTGAATTGTTCTAATGGCTTTGTTTTCACAGTCTTTAAATGCACAGTCTTATGAGCTAAAACTTTATTAGTGAACACAGAAACTGTACCCCAAGAAATTAAGCATGTCGGCTATCAAAGGATGCTTGTACAGCTTGGTGTTTGTAGGAGTGAACCCCCAAGTGTTCAACAGAAAGAAATATATTTTCCTTAGAAAAGAGAAAAACAGACTTATGTGATGGGTTTAATATCTTTCATTCTAATAGCTTTTGTGTATTGAGACTTACTTTGGTAAAAACAGGATTTGACATATTTGCTGCAGTGCATCCACTTTGTAGTAATTAGTTTAATTATTAAATAATCATGAAATGATTTACGAAGGTAGTGATTACTTTGTTGACATTTGGGTACCTAATAAGCTTCCGAGCTAATTCCCACCTTCCTAGTGCTCAGCGCAGTAGGCTGTTTGCTATGTTCTGTGAAAGGAAAAGAATAATTATATTGGAGACTAAGAAGATTTACAATAACAGCAAGTACACTGCTAGTTAAAAACTCAATACTTTTTCAAAGTGAAGTAAAAAATATTTGCATTTGTAACCACTGCTGTGCCTTGGTTCAGCCTCAGAGCCGCTCGCATGGGTGGTTTAAAATTAACCACAACTGCTTTCATATCTGCTTTAACTACCTGTCTTTGCAGAGAAACTTTATCTAAAGATAAGAAAAGTACACCAATTCAACCTTTTTAGAAAGCTTGGACACAATGTGCACACCAAGCCAGAGCAGATGCACTGGTCTGTCAGCTCCGAAATAGGCCTGTCTCTCTTAATACCTTTCCTCGCCAGGCTGATCGATGCAGGTATCTCTTTCCTGTTTTCAACATGCTTTCAAGGTCCATCTTTTTTCCCTTTCTTTTTTTTTCTTCCACCTGGCAAAGCCCCAGCCTTCGTTGGTCCAGCTGTAAGTCATGGCCGGTTGTTATTTCCAGCGCTGACATCCTTCCACTAGCAGTCTGACAGGCAGGCTGGCTAAGAACGTCGTTTGTGTGCTCTTGGCGTGCAGTGAACCTTGATAGGACCCTTCACAACTGACAGTCGGCCTAATCACGACTTAAGAGTACCATCCCAGTGTTTGTGTGTGTGTGTGTGTGATTTTGAAGGGAGAGAAAGTGAGACTGATCTCTCTCTTTCTTACAGGCCTTATTCCAAGGGCAAGTTTTGCAAGTAAGAGCTGTCATATTTCAGCGCCACCTTTCACATGTGTATCAGTCCATTGGTCACGTGCCCAACATCTCCCCACACTCCTATTTTCCCCCCGTGTGTGGTAGGTCAGAGTGTGGAGCTCATTTGTCACTACAAGGCCTCCCTTCCAACCTTAAGAGATCTGTCCCTTGTAGATCTGTGTGATTAAGAGCTAAAATGATTGACAGCTCTGCATCACAGCACGCCTTTGTGTTTGTGTCACACTGGATGATTTAAGAGTTGGGTAAAGACCCATAGATCTCTTGCTCATGCCTTCATAAACCTCCTCAGCCCTGGTGAACCTTTGCTCTGCAATCTTTGCCCTTTGCATGCTCCCAGCCTGCCTCTCATTAGCCTTTTCTACCATCCATCCACACTTTTTTTCTATTTTTTTACATCCTCCTCACCTCACGCTCTCCGCTCTGAGCACCTTAGTCCTCCTACTGGATTTATGTAGTGCTCATCACTCTCTCACTAGTTCTCTCTCCTATTTCATCTCATTAGCCTTCTTATGCTCTGTAAATGCTGCAAAGTTTGTGGTGTTTGGGTTGCAGAGAATCCAAAACACTTTGCAACTCCATCTAACTTGTGTTTTCTTTGTGTCCTATGGGTGTGGAATGGTAATGAGCCACTGTTTTGGTCAACTCTATCTCTACAGATTCAGTTTTAAAGAAACTGCCTCCTTTTAGAAATCTTTTGAAGCTTATTAGTTTACAGGAAAAATGCTGCACTAAGAGCAGCCCCTTTCCACTTTTTTTTCAACTCCCTGAGTACAACATATACTAAGCAGTATAGAAAATCTCAAGCTTGTGTGTTTCATTTATATATTTATTTGCAAATGCAAGCTTACTCCATCTCTCACTCCCTCTCTGGAGCTTAAAGGTGTTTTTTTTTTCTGAACACCCCTCCTTGGATCCTTTGAGTAAAAAGCTTTTACTTAACGCATTTTCTCCTCACAGCTATGAATATTATTGATCTGTGTGTTTACAGCGACTCACTCTCATCTATCTTCCTTTGACTCTTGGTTTGTCATCAGTCTAGCTTGAAATGTAAAAAATGATCAAGATCCTTAGGCGCCCACCAGATGCCATGGAGTCCACCTGCCTATTATCCCTGTACCACTAAGGAAGACACATTCATGTGGGTGGAAGCATCTTTTTCTGTCATCATATTGGGGTTTCCATATCTATTCTGCAATTGCATTCCCTGTGTCTATCTATCTATCTATCTATCTATCTATCTATCTATCTA
>JAOWBL010001700.1:0-14875 GCA_028564865.1 Zenarchopterus dispar
TTCCCAATGTGCTAAATGTTGTCTTCAGTAGTTACTGCTGCCCCTGAGCCCCACCCTCACAGTTTACCTCATCTTCATGCAGGTTGAAGACAAACACTGCTGCATTATGCTAATGAGCATCTATGCTGTCCAATCACACGCTTCACTGACTGAGGATGGGAAATCAAGAGAACATTGAAGAGAAGGAGAGAAAGGTGTGAGGGGAAAGGCTGAAAGAATATGGATGATGGGAAAGCAAGTGAAGGTAGTAAAATATGCTGTCACCATTTTGTGAACTCTTGTATTTAAATAGATTTTTGAAACATCCTTCCCTTAGTTAGCCACAATATTTCATATTGAACAATTTGCTTGAGCTTATCAAATACACATTTTGGTGAGGGAATGTCTTATGCAAATCAAACAAAACACTCAGTTTATTCAGAAACATGATATTTTACATGTTTCTCTTTTACATGTAAAGCTTGAGTATCTGACTTGTTAATTGTTGCCCCTCAGATTAGTTTCTTGATTTTTGCCTGTTATGACAGCTCAAGAAACCTTGACTTAATTTTAAATTTGAAACCAATACTTGAGTTCTGGACGCTCAACTCTGCTTATTGTTGTTTTTTATCATAATACCCCTGCAGAAAGAGAAAAACTGCCCTTTCAGAAGAGATTGCTGAAATATATTCAGGTTCATCAAGATCTGAGGAAAAGAGATTCATGAGTTACAAGAATCTGCAGGTAAAAGGCTCACTTTTGAGATTCTTTTCAAATGCAAAATACCATAAGAAAGACTTTTACAGACTGCCTTGAAGAAAATATGCCGCTATTTCACATAATCTTGGACTGCAGGTGGAATGTGATTTAAATATCGCTGGTTCTGCACGCCTGTATACTTCTCCCCTTTAACCAATTCTTTTCTGAAGATTTTACATTTTGACAGTATAAAGGAGAAAAAAAAGTGCTTCTTTTATGTAAAACTATTGCACTTATCTGTAACACAAGATCTTGCATCTCTTGATATTCCTGGCTAAAGGAAGGATAAATAATAACTGGATGTCTTTAGTACACATGCTGTACCTTCTTGCCAGCCTCCTGTTTTGCGTACTGCAGCAGCAGTGGTTCTCCATGTTTCTGATAGTACTCTCTCTGGCAGCGGTCCGACAGAGCTGGTTCATTCGGCAGAAAGTTGCTGGCCCACACCTACAAGAAAAATTAAAAAAAAAATAAAATAAAGTAAAGGATGAGATATCCAAAATATTCCAGAATTAAAAGCAGCTTTGCATCTGTGTGGACGGTTCACATTAGAAATGTTCTTGTTTGGCTTCTTCTTTGCTCATCTTCCTGGTTCAGACTGGGTCCAGTTCAACATCTGTACTTTGTGGCTTCTGTGACAGAGTTATTGACTGATGACTGTTGAGGTGATGATTATCATCTTGTTTTATTGGACCAATGCAAAACTAACATTTTTGGTCTTATCTCGTCTTCTCCCGTGTAGATTCACGACTCATCACCTGACATCACACCCAGTCATCCACAGACTGGTCCCCATTAGCTCACTTTAAACTACGTCTTCTGTTTAGATGATAATGACAGTTTATCATTGGCTTTTCTGGATCTCTATCTTTTCTCCTGTTTCCAATTTCTTACATTTCAGTCAGAATCACTAACTTCTGCTTTTGCTGTTTTCATTTATGTTTTGTTTTGGATTTTCTATTTTCAGACTTACTGGTTTGAGTTTTCTGTCCTGATCCTTTGAAATCTTTCTTTGTATTCCCTTCCCATTTTGTTTGTAGTTTTAATTTCTGGATTTTAGGAGAAAAAAAAACTAATACTGAATGTTGTATTGAATTCCTGTCTTGAGGGACTCTTAAATTAATCAGTAGTGAATTCATATTTAGTGAATTATTTTATTATTTGTCCAACATAAAACAGTTGAACAAATAGCCTCAAAGTATGGTGATTATTGTTTTCCCTTTTTTCTTTAGCACTCTATGTAAAACATAATGAAGACAAGGAAGGACCGGGAGCTTCAGACCTACATTATTTCCATGCCCCCTATTTTCTTCTTTGCTCACCCAGAATGCACTGCTCACCTTGCTGACTGTGATCACTCACTCATCTTATAACCACTCTGGCCTGTTTTCATACCTGCATGTTTCAGTAAGCCCGTTATTTTACCTTAGATTAGTGTCTTTAAGTCATCTAGTCCATGTATATGCAAATAGGTTATTTGTTATGAAATCAAATCAATTTCATTTTGTTTCACTACGTAACTGATTGCATTTAAGATATTGATCCCTCTCGTAAAAAAGATCCATTATTATCAACTCCACATACAGTTCCACAGTTTGATTCATATTGTGTTTCTGCTGCATCTCAGATGACATGTTGTGGGAACAATTATTATTACATCAGACATTTGCATTTAAGGTATTTTAAGAACTATCAGTACAAAGAAGCAGCAAAAAAATTAGTAAGATTTAACTACAGATGCAGCACTCTGATATAAATCGTAGAAAGTCGTTACTGGGGTTTTGAAAAGGATTCATTTACATAAGAGCTTGTTAAAATTAGCATCCACACTTATGTGTGCATTTATATGCAGATAGAGAGACAATATAGGAGTTGCTTAGTGTATAGTTGTGCTCCGATGGGAAAAGCCTCACCAGAATATTGATTATTGCCGTGCTGAGGAATTCAGCAGCGTGTGTTTTTTTTCCTCTCACTCAACTGACAGCACTCTTACATTACATTTGAATTCATTTGGCTTCTCATTTTGGCTGTATACTATATGTTCCATGGTTATATTTTGTTGAAAACAGCACATTTGTGTAATCAAAAGTGAGTTTCCTGATTGCATCATCTATCACATCATAGAGCTGTGTAACAGTCAGAGTCCTTTCTGCTCCTCTAAGCTGCTTCAGACTGAAAAGTAAACTGTTTCCTGATTCGACCATCCTCCACTTGTCACCTGAAAACACATTTTCACCTATTAATACAAGAAAAAAAATCACTGCATGGTGGGTTTAAAAAAGTGCTATTTGTCAGGATTATTGAGAATTTTATGTGTGTGTATGTGTGTTTGGGAGACAGTTTTTACATCCTGTACTATACTGCTGTAATGACCTCGGTTTAGATTCATGAGCAGTAATCAAAATTCTTAAAGCCATTGCAGTAACTTCAGAAGTAGAAGTTGGAAGTTATGAATGAAACCTGGAACTACCTCTGAGTCTTGTTAAACGTCTGCCCACAATCACTGCCACAGAAGAAAGCAGCACATTAATGTGGAAAGCCAAAAAGAAACACACCTAGTTAATGTGTGAATTATATGTGTTAATACCGATCATGTGCAAGTTTCCAGTAGGCATTTATTTAAAAAGAAGGGTGTGAGTGTATGCAGAACTGCCAACATCTGTAGCAACAAGTTTATTCACACTTGTGTCTTTGAATTCACAGATCTATCAGCTACACAACCACAGACTGTTGATTGTGGGAGATTACACATGGCAGAGAAATAAAGACTATGACCCATTCCCACAAAAACTACTGAAACTTCTTTAAACAGATATTTAATATCAGTGTGTTAATTCAGTGTTGCTGATTAAGAGAGAAATGCAAGCAAACAGAGAACCTCACAGAAATCGCTCAATACTAATGGCTTCTTAAGTTAAAAACCATCTTACTATTCCAGACGCATATTTGTTTTCCTTCCACCACTTTCATAAAAATGCAGCTCGGCTCCTGCAAGACCAAAACTATCAGAAGAAACCCTGCCTGCAGAATATGATTAACATTATTTGTTCGTTATTCTTCAAAAGTTTTAGATCTGTGGCTCCTAGATTTTGGCCTAGAGGGGACGCTCAGCTGTACACACAGACGGAAACACACACCCACATTTAAACTGCTCTTTTCATGGACTTTGATGTCTTAAAAGAAATTAGGCAGAAAGAACTAAACATAATGAGTTAGACTTCTTAAAACAAAAACAAAACAAACAAAAAAAAAAAACTTTATTAAAACCTGATCCAGGTTTTTATTTTGAGAGCTCTTCTAGTGGACAACATGAAAAGAAAATACGTTTCAATCTGTTACCACTTATACATGTTTCTTTTTTTTTAAAGAGAGTTTAACTTCACCTGTAGCATATACAGATTTTATTTAGTTATTTATTTTAAAAAGAGCCCCCTTTAGTGGTTGCAATTTTTGATTCAGTGATGTTAATATGAGGTCACATACTGCCATCTGTTGGTGATCTCTATATTTCTCTCTTTTAAAACTTCACAGTTCAAACTTTGTCTTCACCCTTCCTCTTTAATACCACATTTGTATTTGATTTTAAAGTACTTTCATCATTTATCTGAATCAATATGGGTTTTGTGAACACGGCTTCAATAGGATGAGCTCTTCAACTCACATACTGCAAACATCTGTAAGTAATTTGCTTTACTGATTTGAATATGATTAGATTTATTAAGTTTTTACACTGACCATGAGAAGCCTGGTTAATTTCTCATCAACTATACTCTTTAACAGCAAGAAATGTGCGGAGACATTAAGGTGTTCACAGTATCCAGGCAACAAACTCAGCTTTCTGAAGACCATTATAAAATCTTCCAGAGGTTTCTGATGAGACGGGTTATTTCTGTGAAATCAAAAACCTGTTTTTTTGTTGTTGTTTTTTTTCGTCTTTACCCGTCAGCATCATACTTTCACTTAATAAAGTTGTAAGGCTGATCTGGGAAACTATTCTGACAATTTTTAAAATTCAGCATATCACGTTGTTTACCTCAGTTCACCATCCCTATGTGATGGTGAACTCTCTCTCTCTCTCTCTGAGCTGCTAGTCTTGCTCGAATCACCTAACTGAAGAAAACAAGGTGACAAGCAAACGTTGGGGCTGTTATATAGGTGTGACTGCACGTACGCTCATGCGCAGGTGGTGACAGAGGCAGGCTGATATAGAGCCAATTAACGGCTTCTGCTGAGACTTTTCGGGCTCAAAATGTGAAGCTGCTTTTTTAACACTTCTCAGAGTCTGTCAGAGCGTGTGAACGGGCAGCTCTAGTGTGTAAATTGGGCCAGTGTGAAAGCGTGTGTTGTGGAAATGTCATAAAGAGGCACTTTGAAAGATGATGTCCACTTTGTGTTTTTGAGCTCACCCTCGTTATTAATTTACAACCCCCAACTCATAAAAAGTCAGGAAAACACAGAGATTGAAAATTTAAAAAGGCATCAATTCTTATATTTCCTTTGACTTTTCCTTCATTGCAGGCAGTTTAAAGCTGAGATATGCTATTTTCTGTTTTGGTAATTAATTTCACTTATTAATTTTAATTCATTTTTAAGGCTCATACCAGGAATAGATTCCAAAGTAAGTTGGGATGGAGGCAAATTGAGGATATTAATCACATCAGAACAGGCAATGTCAACAGAAAGGGGGGGGGGGGGGGGGACAAAATTGCTTTTAATTATAATGATTGCAATTCAGATTTGGTACAAAAGCAATACTTAGAAATAGATGAGCTTTTTAGGATCAAAGAAAATCTTCAGTTTATTGGGAAAAAAGATGAAGATTATTTAAAACAATAAGCTTTTTCATTAAGTAGTCACATTATATCAGTGTTAAAAAAAAAAAAAAAAGCTGTCTTTAGTGAGTGCACCAAGCCACATTTTTACGTGTAGCATGCTGGCTTTGCAGAGTCAGCTGAATGACAGAAGCAGAGCTGGTTCCTCTGCTGGCTCACTTCTCTACGCAGAGCTTTTCTCCGTTTTGTTTCACCTTTGTGACTAAATCCAAAGCCCGAACAGATGTGCAACAAAAATGCCACACTGCTCCAACTCGGGGTCTTGTTGACATCTCAGGGCTCGGAGGCACTGGGTCATGGACCCTCAGTCTAAATGTTTATTCTGAGACCACATCCACATATATCTTTACATGTTTCAACATAGCAATGTAAAATTAAATTCTGCACAGATTAGAGAAGCATGATTGAGGAAGGTGGTGCAGGTTCTGCTGTTGTCCTGAAGTTCTCCATGCACTTCCTGTCTGTATTGTTTCAGACCCTAAGACGTGTTGGCAGGAAGAATGGGACAAAACCACACCTGAAAGGTGCAATTGCCACAATCTTTTTTATGTATTGTGAGAAATAAGGGAATATGTATAACACCAAATGAAATGAAAATTAAGTGCATGACACCTCTTGAGTAAAACCATTTACACACAAATAATAGTGTGCATGATGAAATACTGCATATCGCAGCAGAAAAGCCGCTAACATAGACAGCAAGACATAAAACTGATGAAACGCATCATCAATATTCAATTAGCCCTTGGTATTCACGGCTGAGATCTTTAACCCTTTATGACCTACCATAGAACAAGTTCACCTAAGCATATTTTTACATTTTTGCATGCTAGTTGGTTAAAATTCTTCAGGCATTTTGAAAATCGATATGCGAATGGCAGCGCCGGCGCTCCAGCAGGTCATAAGGGGTTAATAATGGGTCACATAGGGACACAACAAGTTCAGGAGATATGGAGTGACTGATAAACGCCAAACAATAAGCAAAGCTGCTGGGTCATGTGTCATTTAAAGTTTATTCTCACTCACCATTATTTAATTGCTTGAAATGATAAAATTGAAGTTAAATGTAGACTTCATTGGTTCAGATCAAGTTTAATATTTACCTTAAAAGTCCCTATATTGTCACTGATCACCTTCTTGATAGTTTGACTACTTGTTTTTACTCAACAGGGAGTCTGGTCACAACAGAGCCTATAAGGCTTACAAAAATGGAGGAATATTTAAAAAAAAAAATAGCATTTACTTAAGTGGCTGCCAAATTACAGAAAACTACAGTCAATAACTGAGCATAAATTCAGAACAGCAATGTTTGCTAAGTCACTGGTGTATTAGTCTTGTATATGACAACAATTGTGAAGCCAAAAGAAAAAGTTGCTGTAATGTGATAATGTACTCAAAACCTGACTTTTAGAGCTGCTGCGGACTTAGTATCTATGTACCCTCAAGCCTTGTTCTGCAGGCTACATCCAGTTACAGTACAGTATCGTGACGACTGCTGGGTTTTAAAACATCTTTGGATCCAGCAGACTTCAAACCAGGAAAAACTGCCTTCTCACAAGTCATATGAAGTTAGTACATTTTAACTTACAGGTCCTTAAAATGCCATTAGCTAATTTTATTATTCGTGACCAGTGTACTACTGGTAAAAAAACATAATAAAAAGCCAGTTTGTATCTTATCAGGCTGTCCCTCTCAAACAGGGTCACTTCTTTGAACCAAAGTCTCCAAATTAGGCAAAATTAAAGACAATGAAGTGTCAAACTATAAACCTATGGGAGATGACATGGTGGCAATGCTCATCTTTTATATTATCTATGGTTCACCTTGTGTATTATGTGTGGTTTGTGTGCATTTCCTACCTGGCAGTGAGGATGTGGGTTAGAACAACCCATCATTGCACCCTTATTCTCAAAGATCTACAAACAGATGTTTAGAGGACAAGTTAATACAGATTTGCATTTTTTCCCTACTTTATTAATAGCTCATTTTAATCTTAACATTTTTAATTTTTGTAATTATTGTTAGTTAAGGTATCAACATCAATCATCATCCACATATGACATATTTGAGAAGAGCATACTCTACATTGGCTTAATGACCCAAAGCCTGGACCACATTTACGTGAATCAATTCAAGTTTGGATTTTTGTGAAATTCAAGAACTATATTTGCAGGTTTTGGCTACAAAAATCCACATGTGTGCACCCACGGAGATAAAAGCATTGCTGGCAGTCCTGATATTAATAAACTTATTTCATAAAATGACATTTTCATTACTTGTTAATTCTTGTTGACTCGTCAATAAAATAACTAACTTATAAAAGACTACATCAAAGGTTTGAATATAGATTTGTGGGAAACCTAATCTGACAATATTTCTGAATGCTCTTACCTTAGTTGTGCTTATCTGCTCTCTTTATTCTACAACACTAGGACTGTGGTAGTAATATTAGTTTCACTGAGCGCAATAAGTAAAAATGTTCATGACAAGGCTATTACATATATAGTTATCGTTAACAGAAATTACAGCTACTAAACTAAACTTCTCTGTGTATTTCCACGAGACAAAGCTCTCATGACATGACACAATGAGGGATCGACATTTTGAAACACTAAGTGAGAACTGGCAAGACTTTGCTTCTTTTGGACCATGATGCCTCATTCCACTGCTTTACTGGCTCAGATCCGACATTTTCTTCCACGCTTGGCAAAACGTTGCGATCTCCTCAGAATGTTGAACAATTTTCATCCATCATTTTTGGCAGTTGATACAGTTAACTATCTTGTCTCTGCTTAGGAGTTTAGCTCAGTCAAACAAACAAGGATGGGCAGAGCCTTCTAGCTCCTACTTGTACATGCACCTCTAATAATGTTGTTACTTTTATTTTATTAAAGTGTTAATATCCTGTAAGTGTGCATGAAGAGCTTCTAGGCTTTAAATATATGAACAGGAATAAGAATATTCACCACATACTACAGGAAAGACTTTAATTGCCAGTTCAAGTGCTACATCTTATCACACATTCATACCATTCCCACTTTCCTCCAACTGCTTGAATATGTAAGCCTTACCAGAGGCATCATTAAAGATTTACTCGATCTAATACAAGAGACATTAAAATTAAAAACTGGACAGTACAGAAAACTGAATGACTAGTGAGTCCAGAGAAATGACTAAAAAGCTTGCAGATATTCAGACCAGGGAAGAACATGTGTGGACATGGCTTACCTGAACCCATGGATAAGTAGCACCAAGTTCCTCTACAACCTCCACCCACTTATCAATCACCTTTACAACCTCTTGGTTTTTCATGAGCGGGAGCGTGACATCAGACCAGTGATGGAAACACATGACCTTACTAGGAAAGGAGTAGAAAAAGAAAAAAAGCGAATGGTGGGAAGGCTGTTATAAAGCAAGACACAAACCATCAAGACAGATTACATAATAACATTTAATCTCTTTATATGCATTCAAAAGTTCAATCAGAATCATCTAAGGAAATTAATCTCAAAGTTAGTTACATTCCAATAAACATTATCCAATTAAGTCCAAATTATATGCAGCCAAATTCTATCTACTCAAGTAGAAAAACTCATGTGATTCCAGGTCATGGTGGAAAAAAAAAAAAGGCCTGACTGAGGAATTTGACAGACTGCATCAAATTTTCACTTTGGTACACGACTCCATTATGAGCAACAACGAACTAACAGCGTGTGTGTGTGTGTGTGTGTGTGTGTGCGTGTGTGTGTGTGGGGAGGGGGACCAAAACCTCCAAGTAATTCATTTATTCAGATTGGATTAATAAACCCTTTTATACATAAATTACTAATAAAGTAGTAAAAGTGTATTTATTTCTACCATTTTGACACTAAATTTAACACAAGTGTGTTTTTTTTTTCCCCAGCGATAGACATCTACAGTACAATCATGCTTAGTATGACCTGGATGTGGAATTACTGATTTACAATAATCCAGAACCTAGCAACTTGTAATATGAGTAAGGCTCAACAATAATGTGAGGCGAAGAGAAAAGTTGGTTTTGTAGCTTCACCGACAGCACAGTATAACCTGACCAAGGGTGGTGGTATGCAGCCTACTGCTTATTAATAAATATATAGTCATTTAAACAGATGACTCATTCAAGTCCAGCTGTCCACTTTATGAGAGCTATAAGGATTTTATGGTTTAATAATTACAGCTGAACTATAAAGCTGCAGTTTGCAGTGCATACAGTTATGACCACTCACTGCAGCTTTAAAGAGGACATTTTATGACCTTTGTTCACTAGCAGGCACAATTTCCTCAGGTCTTAATGAAATGCTTGTGACATGTAAAGTCTTGTCAAAATGCCCAAGAGATACAACACACAAGCACCCTTTCCAATCATGTATTTACACTTTTGTTTATAGGGATGGCCAGCTTACTCCACGTCCTTCATCTATGGCTGTTCTTGTGAGTTTGGTTTTAAATCTTGGTGCTATAACAAATGCAACATAATGTGAAGCTGGGTGTAATTAAAGATGGGTAGGCAGAATATTCTCTGATCTGCATCAGTGATGTCACATTTCTTCACAAATGGCTCACTGAACAATGTTTTCAGAACCCAAATAAAATGTCAGGGTGTTGTTATGTCAGAGCTTTCGAGTTAGCCGTCACTTCAGACAGCAAAATGAATGCTCTTAAGAAGATGTTATTTTCTCAACATAAAATGTCCCCATTAAAACAATGTGAGCAAAGCACTTGTCTGTCAGTCCCATCCAGAAATCCTGAATCTTTAGGATTATGTGTGCTCAGCTGAGCAAATGCGTCAGCAAAAAAAAAGTTGTCTCTAGTACTTGAAAAATGCAGACAAAAACTGGAATAACAAAAACATATGCACTTCTTCATATATTGCACCCAGATGCATATGATCTGAAATCATAAAAGGTGAATACTTTGTCCTACAGAAGTCTAAAACTATAAAAGACTAAAAATCATGAAGTGAATTAAGAAATGAAGTTATATGATTGATTAGTGAAAACTAGGATTATACCTTTTTTTAAAATTATTTATTTATTTATTCATTTTTACTTCCCATCATTCTGGAAAATGGTGTTTATTTTAGATAAAATTAATTAATTATTATAAGCAGGCTTCTATGCTTTGAGTTTCCATTTATTTTCTTAATGTGTTTTGTTCTGCAGTATTTTTTAATTTTCAAGTTAGTAAATAAGAAAAGACAGCATAAAAGGTTTATAATATCAAACATAAACTGTAAGTATGCTTTACATATTGTACTTCCTTTTCATTTGTTTTTATTGTTATCTCAGTCTATTTTTATTTTTCATTGTGACATTTAGTTTAGTGATTTTGTTGGTTTCGCTGTGATCAATGCCTAATGAATGTAATTTAATGTCTTTATTTTATAAAAGGAATTATTTATCTTCACTGAATTCATAATCAGTAAACTGCAACTCAGGGAAAATGTCTGTCAAATTCTTTCTTTTCTTTTTTTTTTTTGGTTCTTGATGGTATTCTGTGGACTCTCTGGTAAAAAAAGAGGCAATATTTTATTAGTCAGTCTAAATATTATCTTTTTTTATAGAGTTAGACAAATTATCATGCTTGTAATTTTTTCACAAATTTACCAGGCTGGATTTAGTTTCATTTTCAAGTTCTCAATCATAAGAGGTCAAGTTAATTTAGAAATAAAAGTTACAGGACATAAATACAATAATTTAATAATTTTCATACAGTTTCCAAATTCTTTATCATTGAGTCTGTGTGTGTGTGTGTATATATATATATATATGTGTGTGTGTGTGTGTGTGTGTTTTTATTTGAGTGTTAGATAGATAGATAATTTTTAAAATTTTTTTTACAAAAGCTTTCTTCCAATAAGAGACATGTCAGAATATTTTATGGACACTGCAAAGAAAGGAAATATAATAACACGTAAGTTTTTGCATTTTTTTGGAAAAATGAAACCTGCCACATATGTGTAATGTCGGTGATACGTTAAGTGATATGTTTTTGAGTGAAATCTACAACATTTTGTTTAAGAAAAAGTCGGTAGTCACTCATGAAACTCATCATATCTTTACAGTTTATGAACTATTTTTAAAAAAAGAGAGCGAGAGAGTGCCTGGTCCTGTGAAACCATGTGTTAATGTCTTTTAACCACTTTATGGGTCCAAAGTCTGTGTGGTTTTAAGAAAATGTTAATCCATACATTTTCTTTAGGGCTTATTTACAGCTCTGAAGCAGAAAAGTGACTCTCAGAGTCAGAAAAATACATTTTCTATTGAAAGTCAGCCTCTTCTGGGACACAGCTAGTACACGATCAATAATTGAACGTGACTTCGGTGTTTATGCTCTGAGCAAAACTGAATGGTCGTATTTATGAATTGTTCATGAGAAGACTATCAAAGCAGCTGGAAGCTGCCACTGTGTTTGTTTTAAACCTCCACCAAAACCCAACAAGCACTTAAACTAAAACACTGCAGAGGACCAACTGCAAACTCAACAGTTATTGAAATACTATGCATTTACTTTGTTGAAGTCTGTGAACCCTGTATACTTATATTTTTTTATATCTCCCCCTTAAATATATTTTACACAAGTCTCAAAACTAAGTGTATCCAGTTAAACAAATGGACCAAAAGTATTAAATTAGTTTAATTAGTATCTATTGAGGAAAATGACAAATTTAACAAATGTGTGTCAAAAGAATGTGAACTTGTATTTTGAGTTTAATCTCTTTGATGAAAAACATCTGCTTTTAATTTCTTTCAGGTTAACGGCTCATCCTCAGTCTTCACTTCGCAAACTTTTGTGCCACCAAAACATTTTTTTTTTCAAATAATGACCAATTATATATATTTTTGTGAAAATCTGATGGTGTTTTTGCAGAAATACAGGGTTTAAGACTTTTAAACAACACATGCTAAACAAGCAGGCCTAGCTCTCTTTAAGGCTGTGTCTTTTAAAATCAAAGGTGAGTTGGATGTAACAGTGAAAGTGAAACTGTATTTCCATGTTATTATCTAATGGGCCAGATTAATGTTATGAAGTGGTGTATTTCAAACTAAACCAAAATCTCATCCAAACTCTAATCAAAGAGATTTAGTTCCTTATCGTAACCAGCTAGCTTCAGTCAGATGATCAGATAATTCTGCTGCCTAAGTCCAGACAAACATGTGGAAGCAAAAGTTAAATAAATAAATAAATAAAAGCATGGAAAAACAAACATAATGGGGAAGTGGAAAAAAATAATTTAAAAAATATAGTCCTAAAATGCATTTGTTTTAAGCTACTACTAAAGATTGTAGAAACAGAGCTATGCACACGCTTCATGATGTTACTCTTTTTCCTCATTCTGCCAGGAGCCATGTTGAAAATAGGCATATTGAACAAGTCTGGGAAGCCGACTGTCAATCACAGCTGTATACAATATGAAGTTGTTTCAATCGATAACCAGGACAGGGGTCAAGGGAACCGGGGTGGGGTGGGGTGGGGGTGGTGGTGGGGGGTGTTGTAGCTGGTAGAAGGGGAATGAGACTGCAAGAGCTACACACCATTTCCAACAAAAAAAAAAACAAAAAACAAACAACAACTCAAATATTTCTTCAAATGAAAATCTAACTATTTTAATGTATAAAACTCCCTGCTGTTGCTTTAAATACTTTGGTGTGGATTAAGTGGTGAACCAATGGCATTTTTTTCACCCCACGCTGCAGATCCACTTGACATGATCTACCCGACTCAGCAGTTCTCCGGTTTGTTTGTACCTCGGACTGTGTCAGCTCGTCTCCACTACATGGACAGGATGAGCTGTGTATCATCCTGATGCTGGATGAGGCTGCAGTGACACACAATAGCTCATTGTCTACAATTAATGAAGTCACTGCACTGTACTAAAATGTTTCACATCTTTTTTTTTTTTAACTGAACAAAGCACTTGTATACTGCAAAGCTCAACTTTTTTCAAAGAGAAAAAAAAACGGATGGAGAAATCTATGAGATCCTCACAGACTCATATTTCATGCATGTGGAAGTAAAATCAATGGGCACAGATGGGATTTTCCATGCCTATAGATTTGTGAAACATTTTCATAAAATTATAAATCATTTATCTCCTTAGAGAACAGATAAATGTGCTTATATGTGCAAAACTTCAAGACATCTGTATTAATGTTACGCTCACAGGTGAGTAGGATATTCTCTCAGACCTGTCAGCTGTCTGCAGGGCCTTCAAATCAATGTTTAGCAACAGCACAGCTTGCTGGACATCTGCATTGAAGTTAACCGCCCCCTAATATACATTTATTAGTGGGTTAATCGATGACTAACAGACTAGGTTTCAAACAATATGGATTCAAGGTCTATAGAATTTGATGTGTTGTCAATACCTCACCTATTCCTTATAATATATCTCAAGGAAATCATGAAAAGGTAGCTTAGGCGGTTTAAAAAAAGACATAATATGGATTTAACAGATACCATCTTGCTGCTAAAAAGGAATACTTGAAAAAAAAAAGATTTAAATGACAAAAAAGGACAGTTTAAACCTGTCCCAAAACAATCTTGCAACTACCATTTTCTGAGATTAAAATTCTTCTGAAAATTAACCTGATAGATCAGAGCCGCATCTAGAAAGTTATAGGGTCAGAAAACGATCCATAGGGCCCCATCCAAGGGGCAAAACAAACGCTCGCCTAGCAGACTGCCTTTGCAGTTGGTTAGCGCAGTGACCAATCAGAGCAACGAACAAAGTGACATATTTGAAATGATGAAAACAAAGTAATGAGGCAGTGTGTTGTGTAGAACAGAGCCTGTCAGCAAATACATCCCTCTTCAAAAATAATGACTGGAGCGCCATGGTATGTTCAGTTTTCAAAGATAAAGTCATAATCCTTAACTGGTGACGCCAAAGTCAATTCAAACTACTGCTAATCCTCAGATGTAGCCACCTACACAGTTTACTATCCAGATTACAACTTCACCACTCTGGCGTCATCTTGTCGACTCCGTCCAAAGTTTCTGTCTACAAGGATGGGCTGATTTGATTGGCTCACCATGACTTTTTGGCATAGTAATTTAAGCTCCAACAGACAGTAGTTAGACACACCTGCAAAGCTAATTTGAATTTGCTAGTGGTACATCAAGACTTTCAGGATCAAATTTTAAAAAGACAGTGCAACTTGCTGGATCTGAAGTATTCGGATATAACAGAGTTTTTATGGTTTTCAGCGCATTGTGCGCACTGCCGAGAAGGTGATCGGCTGCAACCTCCGACCTTTACAGGACCTGTACACCTCCAGGAT
>JAOWBL010001702.1:1873-12645 GCA_028564865.1 Zenarchopterus dispar
ATAGTATCCCACAGTAGCTGGTCACATGACAGCTTTGGCCAGCTTCTGCTGTTGTTCTGCTGTTGTTCTGCTGTTGTGGCTCATGGCACTATGTGCCACAACAGTGCAACTCTAAGGTAACAATCATCCAGGTACTTCTCGCAGACTGCAGAGTGTGTGTATACTATGTATGACATTTTGGTCAAAATCAGCACACACTAGAATAGCAGTACAAATTCAGAAACAGCTGTAGGCTTGTCTTATAGCTGAATTTCTCAAAAACTTCATTGTACTTTTCTAACACACATTGGCGTAAATGACTTTGTCCAAGGACATGAATTCAACACTATACTGGCTTTTATCCCGATGCCAGCCAGCGCCTTAAATCATTTTAGTCATCTGTTAACATCATTATTATTATTTTTTATTTGTTTACTTTCCTACATGAAATAAATTGTCCATGTCTCAAATGTGAAGTAGAAAAAGTAAAAACAAATTTAAGAATGCTTGTTTTCTTTCCTGCATTTTTTTGATTGCATTTTCTATATTGTTTAAACTTTTGGTGATTCTGGAGTGGTATTTTGTTTTGGTTTAATGTGTTTAAAATATCTATTTCAACAACATAGATTAACTGACAAAAACACTTCCTCATTTCCAAACTTGACCAATGTGTTGAGTTGATGAATAACTATGTAGAGTTCAAATTGCATCATGTAACCATGGTGCAGCCCTCAAAATTGGATGCAAAGAAGATAACGTGGTTGTGTGCACCGCAGGAATAAGACTATGGCTGGCAGAACCAGAGACTAGGTATTTATTGCAAAATAAAAACAATAAATGTTTATGACCTTGTGATTGCTAGGTTAAGTTTTGAATCAGAACACCTGGTTGGCCAATACAGTTATGAAGTTTAGAGCAAAGCTCAGTTACTCCTCCAATAAAAGATGTTACTATTATTGTGCAAACTTTTTCCTTTTCTTTCCCTTATCATGAATTCAGACAAGGTATGTCAAATTTAAAAATGTAGTGGGTTGATTGGGTTAATCTGTGTGTGTGTGTTTGTGTTTTCAGATTTTAAAGACTAAAAATGTGTTTGACTACATTCACAAAGCAAGTCCTTCTTTTTCTTTTCCTCAACATCATTAACACATACCTGCTTCCCCACTGACCCTCACGTGTGTCATTTCCATTTTTCCCACTGTAAAACTCTTCCCTCAACATGGTTTCTTATTTATTTCGGTCCGTAACATTCTGCTTTATATTGCTCTGTTGCACATGCAGGTCAACTCAGGGACTTGAGGAGTTTACGCTGGAGTCTGACATGGGTCGCGTTTTAAAAATAGTGTGGCAAGTTGTGAAAAAAAAGAAGTCCAAATTGAGTGCCCAGGGTTGCAGTGAGGTCACCACTTAGTGATCCGTCATTTATAACAGCTTATTCAGACTCACGGGGGTCTGCTGGATTCTATCCCAGCTCTCTTGGGGCTAAAGGGCAGCGGTGCACTGTGGACAGGTGGCCAGTCTGTTGGGGGGCCACATGTAGACAAACAACCACACAAGCTCCTAAGGGGAATTTTAAATCACCACTTAGCTATTGTTGTGTTGGAGGAAACTGGAGTTCCTAGAGACAACTCACACAAGCACAGGGAGAACATGCAAACTCCACGAAGAAAGACCCGAGTCAAACCTGGAAGCGTTCAGCTCTGAGGCAACAAAGCTTAAACATCAAGCCACCACACTACAATTAAAATAAATACAATTTCAGATGATACAGTATGTCCAGTGTGCAAAATATAAAATTATAAGCCTGACAGAAAATAAAAGAGCAGGAAAAAAAGGTGAGGGAATGACAGGTGAGCTTTAAAGTCTCTCTGTGCAGTCAGCCACCTTTAAAAAAAAAAAGAAAAAAACAAATGAGTGAAGCGATTCATCCTGCAGCATGTTTGTTCTTGTTTCAGGATATGGTGTTTTGTTTTTCTATGCCTAGCTTGGCTCCCTGTGACCCAGAGAAGTGACGAGTATTAAGCAATAAACAAATCACCAGTGGTGAACTGCAGCTACGGAGGCAGCCCAGCCTCACGGCAGACGGCATAATTGCTGTGAAACTCGAGTGGCACATTCTTTGGTAGTGCATCACTATGGGACTCATCAATGTGTCACTGTCTGCGAACTGAAAATTAAACTTTATAACATGTCATTGACAGTGTCAGATGCCAGCCTTAAATGTGTTTTCCTAAACCAAAGCAGGTATTTTTTCAGACACACAGCAACTCCTGGTTGATTTGTGGATGAATGGAAACAACGTTCTTACCCACAGTTGTGGACATTTTTGTTAGTACATTTCGATTAAAGAAAGAACAGCTTCCGAAGATTTCTAAAATAACTTGAAACTGAAAAAAAGTGATAACACTTGATAACTGAGATTTGACTTTTGGTTCAACTGAATCATTCAGAAAACAAACTAATATTTCTGGTCTGGACAAAAATGATGCGGTCAACTTAATCTTTTGTTTCGCAATCTTTTGGGGCAATTGATGCAATCAAGCGGTTTCTGTAACTCCCAGTGAGACTTCTGCACCTGTCAGCAGGTATTTTGGAGGTCTAGAGGTTTTCTTCTCCAAACTGCAAGTTTCAGTTCTTTCCATAGATCTTCAATAGGATTTAGGTTTAGATAGGCTTCTTCTGAACAGTTATTGTTTTGTTCATCATTCTTAGGTGTTTTTGCTCTGTGCTTTGGGTCATTATCCTGTTGGAGGACTCATGATCTGCAACTGAGACCAGGTTTTCTGACACTGGGTAGCACATTTGGCTCCAGAATGCCCTGATAGTCTTGAAATTTCATTTTACCTTGCACAGATTCAAGAAACCTCTATAATATGCTGAAAAGCAGCTCCAGAACATAACTGAGCCTCCTCCATGTTTCACAGTAGCAACAGTCTTCTTTTCTTTGAAGGCTTCTTTTTTTGTGTGTCTGTGAACATTGAGGTGATGTGACTGAACCAAAAGCTCAAGTTCTGGCTCATCTGACCAAAAAACATTCTCCCAGAAGCTTTGTGGCTTGTTAATATGCATTTTGACAAATTCCAGTCTGACTTTATTTTTTAATGATTTTCTTTCAACAGCGGAGTCCTCGGTTGTCCACCTGGGCTAAAACAGTGATAAATGGTGCGATCTGAGACTGATGTACCTCACCTTAAATCTCTTTGGAAGTATTCATAGTCTTGATCTCATCAATTTGTCATCAGTGTTCCACTTACTGCCACATCCAGGAAGACTGGCTCCAGTCCTGTGGACCTTAAACTTCTGAATGAAATTTTCAACTGCAGTCAAGGGAACATCACACCACTTGGAGACAGTCTTAGAGCTTTTACTTTTGACAACCTAGCCTACTTGTCTTTGTCATCTCCTCAGACAGCTCTCTCATTTGCTTTCTCTGGTCCAAGTTTAGTGTGATAAACACCACGATACCAAGCAGCAGAGTGAAGACTTTTCATCCTTTTAAATAGGAAGACTGGCTGACTGAAGACCCCAAACACTTGCGATGTTAATTACAGGACACACTTTAGTTTAACCTCCTGAGACCCAGCAATTCATATTTTCTCTTTTGTGGGGAACATGAGTCTAAGACCTTTAAGTTAAGCATAATTAATAGAATCTGTCTGAATGCTTTTATCCCTTAAAGAGGACATCCTGGACTTTCCTTTGCTTTTCCACATATAGGGGTGGGGACTGAACAACTCCTGAACTGTCTCTTTAAAACTGCATCAATTTCAGCTTACATTTCATAACAAGTAAATTAAGATATCATTGGTTTGTAGATATCATGTTTGTGTTGCTAAAAATCAAGTTGTTTCTTTAATTTAAATGTCTTAACTTCAATTTATTAATATTTTTAAAAAGCACAGTATTTTGAATCCTTTGAATGACTTATTATTGACCCATTTTTAAAATATTGGAACAGAGAGCCGAATGAGGCTGTACTATTTTTTCCAAGAATTGTGGGAAAAGAATCTAATTTAGAGCTGTCTGAGGATGTGGCAAAGGAGTCCCAGTGAGAGGAGGAAGTCGAAAGCTCAGAGGAGGATGCTGCAGCTGTTCAGGAGCCTGAGTCACAAAAAAGTAATTGGCACCTATCGTGTATTGTGGATCAGGAGAAATGTGCCTTAGAAACGTTTAGAAAGTGAAATGAGAGAAAGTGTAGTTTGCAATGTTGATCACACACATCCTCAAAGTCACACTAGTGGTCACAGACACAATCAGTAAAAAATTTAATTTTGCAAACTATTTACCTGTTCATGGACATGTTTAAGGATACATCTGCTGAAAGTGCATAAAACATATACTTCTCCTCTCTTTACAGCTGTAGTTTCCACCCTGTTGTTGAACATCAGTGACAATTTTTTTAAAATGGGGCACTCTATTTGTCAAAGATCTTGGAGGCATGGAAGGCATCGGGGCGCAGAAGCAAAACATTGTCAAGAGCAATATCTTTTTTTGTGTTTTCAAGAGCCCAAAACCGTTTCCTTTTGTACCAACGATCTGATGTGATGTGAATCACAACACTTGAACTATCATCTTTAAAAAAAAAAAAAAAAAAAAACTATCATAAAAAGACAAAAAAAAAGCAAAACATACTTGTCAATTCCAGTTTTATTAGTTTTTTTTTTTTTTAATATATTATTACTCTATTTCACCTGAATACAAAATCAACGTACGACTTTCATTTGTCACCTTTCAGTAAATTACGATTTATCATTATTTTTGTAAATGTTAAGTTCTTTTATTGACCATTTTGGGTCACTAAAATAACTTAACATTTTTAACTTTTCTGTTTTTCTTTCATGGAAAAGAACATACAAATCTGCTCACATCTGCAGATTTGATGGAACTGTCCAAATATACCATCATTAACTTACTAAAATGTAGCTCTTGAAATGTTTTATCCTCAGTTTAAAAATCATAAACCCTTTGCAGGGTTAAATGTGACTCAAAATTGGTAAATATTTTGCATATTTTTTGCATGCTTACAATGCTGGACTGGAATCCTGCATGACTTCTCATGAATTACAGCTGAACCCGGAATATTTCACGCATGAATTCATTTTTTGTGTGGAACTGCTGCATATTGACAATAATTCATTCAAACCACCCAGAACTTTTCCTTAAAAACACTCACAATTTATATTATAATGCCACAGTTTTTACATGACTTAGGTTTACAAATACATATACATATATATATTGAATTTGACAAGAGTTGAGTCAGCCAATTAGATGTCTTGACACCCAGACCCATGACACATAACTTTTTACTGACATTTGGGATGTGTGTGTTTGTGTCAGTCTCTCTGAAAGCCTTGGCCTCTTACAATGCACTTTTCTCCACAGGCGTGCAAAGATTTCTATTTTTGGAGAATAAAATAATCCATCATTAATCTAGTTCAGGGTTGTTAATGTGTTCATTGGACAGAAAAAATGTAAAAATATATTATCCATTTATAAGATAAGTAATAAAAAGATACATTAAATATTCATTGTTTATGTTACATGCTGTCACAATAGATCCATTTTCTATTGTATTTCAATATTATTACAGCTTTGTGGCTCCTTATACGACTAAAATTAGTTCCATGCATACATTTATTTACGGGGTAACTGCAGAGAGTGATGAGCTAGTGCCTTTTTTTAAACACACCATATAACCCTCGAGGGTAAATGGCATGTTCAAATTTGTCAAAGAAGTGTGAACTGACTGACTGACTGTGCAATGTACTCTTAAACATAAACATTTCAGTAGTCTGTCAGTCAATATTGTCCTTGGGGCTCCCTTGGAGATGAAGGCTTGAGTATAGGGAAATAAAATCCAGATAAAGCAGGTAAACTAGTCACCTTTTAAATATTTGGAGCATTTGCACTTGTGGTGTATTTGGACAGGCATGCAGGCTGTACCCACCCAAACACAGTGGAGTTTCTTTTTCTTTTATGTAATCAGCATTAGTGGTAAGGCACATAAACTTAGTTTTACGGTCTCAGTAGCCCTAAGGGTGCCTCCTAACAGCTTCCATTCATTTTTGTGATGATATATAGTTGCAGAATTAGTAAAGCTTTGAATGCTCTGAAACTTAAGACTGTGAGGGACACTGAAACTGATCCATGGCCCTTGACAGCAACTGGAGATTCAATCAGCCAAGACAGTAAAAATGAATAAGTAATTTTTACCCATGAAAAAGAGAGGGGAAAAAGAAGCATAATGCCACAGGATTTTAAATCATGAGAGGTGAGTTTTGGAAAGTTGTGGGATTTTTTTTTACCTTCCTTGTTTACTTTTTGTTTCATGAACTGTTTTGCCAATTGAATTTTTAGATATTGGCATTCAAAGTACTTGGACCACGAGAATTGGCCCATTTGGTCCTTGCTGCCTTACTAGGAGCACAATCCACGCGAACAAATACTGCTAGCCCCCATAACCTGCTGTCATGTCATAATTTGCCTCAGTGACATATTATTACTCTACAAGGCTGCCAGTTGATGCATTCCTTCTGAAACACTGTTGATCAGTAACATCTCATGTTAATTGTGGAAATGAAGTGCAGCATTTGTTTTGATGCATCAAAATAAGCTACTAAAGAAAAATATTCTTCTTGGGAAAAAAAACATTCACCACCTGGATTTAACCAAGCATTTAGGAAGTTAGTGCTTCTTTGATCAATATGTTGACATTGCTTCAAGTCCCATGAAAGTATCACATGAAATGGCTCCACTATCTTTACTTCAGGGATATATACGCTCTTCAAATTTGACCCAAAACCAGTCGGAGTTTGGCACTGAAATATTTAAAATGTCTGATACTGTATGTTTACATGCTTTTATCCCAGTCGCCACATTTTTAAGTGTGCAGGAAGCTGCAGCACCCAGTATCTGAGTGTCAGTGAAATGAAATGAATACAAATGGGGACTCCTTCTCATGAAAAGTCCTTGAGTCTTATGTTTGGTGCATAGCAGCTTTGATCATTAATACTTTGTTGAGTTTTAAACAACGAGCTACTGGACATCTCAGAACTGAGATCACAGTTTAGCTGCCATTAGCATCATGTTAAGCTGATACTGTTTTCAAGCCACAAGCTCAATTTTCCAGCACTCATATAACCCATAAATCTTTACTTTTCATACTGGTATGTTGCTTGTGGTCTCTTCTAATTTCTCTTCCCGTTTTTAACAATTGCTCTCTGGTTCTATACATGAGAAGCTAATTGGTATGGTTTGCACTTGCAAGAATCACTTTGGTTCAGATATTCATAATTTGCTGCTATATATTGCAGCGTGGGAAACAACAGAGTTATATGAATGAATTGAAATGTTAGAATCTACTCCTTCAAAGAACACATGAGGTTTTAGGGGATTACATTTCATCTAACAGGAGCGGGAGCTCTCCTCAACATGGTAAACCATGTGCATGCTTGTTCAGGTTGCCAGGTGGAGTCATCATTTTACTGCTGTAGAGCTAGGTCAAGGTGCACACACACTGATTGTTGGCTGTGGCATTTGTAAGGGGGCATCATCATTTATCATCTTATTTCTAACATGTAAAATTTCCAAAAAAATTCAGGTAAGTCTGATTTTTTTTCTTCTGAATTCTGTCCTGTGTCATATTAATGATTACATAAAAATGCCCCTGAGGCAGACCCAGGACATGCTGAAGAGATTTTATCTCACAGGTGGCCAAGGAACGCCTTGGTATTCTCCCAGAAGCTCTGGTGGCGGTAGCCAGGGAGAGGGAGGTGTGGGCTTCTCTGCTTCAGCTGCTGCCTGAGCAACCCAAACCAGGGTAAACAGAAGTTAATGTATGTGTGTGTGTAGATGTATGAATGCATATATAAATGACAGGGGCTGATCATTTTCACAGCAAATTTAGTGGCGCTCAATCATAAACCTATAAAGGGGCCGAAAGCAGAAATAAACCCACTAGCATGACCTTCACACTTCCAAGCTCTCCCCTCCATAGTGTATTTGCACACAACTACATGAACAGCGAGCCCCGTCATATTCTATCAGGAGAACTCCCGACCTGTTTTCAGCTCATCACTTTTGGCTTTATTTCCAGGGGGGGAAAAAAAGAGGGAAAAAAAGCTTTTCTCTTCCGTAATAACTGTCAACATTCTTCCACAAAATTGTAAAGTTCTCTAAAAAACCCTCACCACAGTGGAATGAAAATGGAGCTCATCTACAATTCCTTCAAAATTGTCAGTGTCCCGCTGAGGTGAAATGGAACACAACTGATTGTCAGAGAGATATAACCTTTCAGACAGCGCCATTAATCATGTCTAAACGTTATTGATTCTTTCAAGATTCATGCATAGCTGCAACCACTTTCAGCAGGTGTGGCGTTACAACATGCACCGATACACTTCTAAACACCACTCAAACGGAGTTCTGACAGGCATGCCACTCTCCAATAATGAGGATTTAATCATCATCCAAATGAGACAGATTTTACAGGTGCAAGCAGATTTACTGCTGCTGATGGCCGTTATTTTTACTTAAAGCTTTTAAATACTCCATATGATAAAGTTATATGTTAAATTTATGAGTGTTTTTTTCTGTTTTAGCAACCTGTTACTTTGATGCTGAGGATTTTAAGAAAGGAGTTTATATTTTTCGTAAACCATAAAAAGCATTCACCTGACCCATGTGTAAAAAAAAATAAATAAATAAACATGGGACAGATTTGTTCAAGGCATTTCTTATTATTTATATTATTTTCTGTGTTACTATTGACAGTACTATTATTAGTCGTACTATTGGAATGCAAAAATGAATAAATAAAGTCAACATGGGATCTTCGGACGAGTTAGACAGAGGTGAATTGGGGAGTCTCAGTCTGAAAACAGCACATAATGCATCATATGTTTGTCATCAAAATGGCAAATAAGCAACAGGGTGACGAGGTCATTAAGTGTGAACGACAGCCAAATGGAAGCATCCCCCACATTCCACACTAGAAGAAACCAGTTTTTGCACGTTACTTAGTTCCTGAGGTGAGGTGAGATGTGGATTCCTACAAGAGTTGATTTCTAAGACTTCTTAAAGTCTTCTCAAAACTTTGAGAAGTTTTAGTTCTTTAGAGAAATTAAAATTGTTTCTTTTTAGAGGTTTAAAGTGACTTAGCTAAAAATGTAAATAGAATGTGATCAAAAGTACTGCAGCAGTATGAGTTTGTAAAAATATTCTCTAAAAATTAAATGTATCGGGGAATGGTTTATCATCCTGTATATCAGTTGGTTTCAACAACTGATCGCTTTTCCCTGTTAAAATCCCACACTACACTCATACTGCCGTTTCCACTGGACCATGCGAGATTCCCATGACTGAATTGTTGATTCTCAGTCTGATCATTCTTGTGTCATTCCTTTTTTTTCCCTGCTTGGTATCCCGTTACGTGTCCACCAGCTTCCTTCGCACACCAGCCTCCACTCTACCTTTCAGCAGCTCCTGCCTTCCCTCCTGCCTGCAGGGCAAGTTCCAGGGCTTATTCATCCCATGTTCCCCAGTCACCAGCCCTCTAACCTATAATCAGTGTAGTCCTGCATCTTTGCTCTGCAATAAAACTTGTAAATCTTTTCTCTGTGCTCAAGCTCTATATTTGGATGTAATTCTGACAAGTAAACAAAAACAACATAGACTGAACTGAAGAACAATTTGAGTACCCATGTCACTAAGGCTAATCTAGATCAAACATTTTGATTTTTTAAAAACCTGTGAAGATGCTCTTTCATTTTTTAAATTAAGATCTCAAGATATAGTGTCAACTTGTGATTAAAAAACAACAAAAAACAATCCCTTATCTGTTCGACAGAAAACTGATTAAAAAATAACACTCCAGATGTTTAATAGAACTAATCTGAAACTAATTTAAGACATCAAAGCTAACAATATATTAGTTCCAATGTTTGTTCACTACACAAATGGGTTTAGGCTTGTCTTGTGGGTATCTGAAGACACTTTCTTTCAAGTGGTTTTTACATGCTAACTTTAATTTGATTTTCCCGCTTAGACAGGAAATGAATGGCATGGCTCCCGGAGCAATGTGAGCCTTGATTTCAAAATCTTTATTAAAAAAGCCCTGTGAGCGATTACAACTAGGGATAGACTGTACATCACACCCACTGGGATGTTTTTCATCTCATTTTTTTCTGTGATTCATTTAGTTTTTTCTCATGCTCTTTTTCTTATTTACTGTTCAAGATAAAGCAATGCTCCATACATGGGCCTTTACAACATCCAGTAATCAAATTAAGCAATTTCTAGAGAGAAAGTGAAATATGCAATTCTCAAAGAACATATGCAAACGGTGAATGTGCAATGTCAAAATCTTGTGCCCTAAGTCCACTTGAAGAGCCAAAAACATACCAATGAAATACTGTAAATCCACATGTCAGCTACATGCCAAGTCTGCTGGATACCTGCCATTTCTACACATGTACATTTGGGATCCAATTTTGGAATCTGTTTTTCAGTTCATTAACTGAATCTGTGTTGTTTTTAGAGCATAGCATAGAAAGCTGAGTTTCCCTTTTCTGCACAACATCACTCTTTAGATTCAAGTATTCATTTATTTATCATACCCATTGCAACCTTATTTAGCTTCACAGGGACAACATGCAACTCCATTAGTTTGGGAAGTTATGTATCTGAGAAGGATCTCTTCTAGCTGTGTGACAATGTTGTTAACCTTAAAGAGGAAAACATGAAAAAAAATCTCACAGAAAGGATATATTGTGGTGTCTTGAGTTACAAAC
>JAOWBL010001703.1:0-14866 GCA_028564865.1 Zenarchopterus dispar
AACTTGATATGTTTCTCTCATCACCTTCAGGTATAGGGGTCATCAGTCTGGAGCGGGCTTATCCTCTCACTCTTGGTTCCAACATTGGCACAACTGCCACAGCCCTGCTGGCAGCCCTGGCCAGTCCTGGGAACAAACTAGCAGCTTCTATACAGGTATGCTGGTGTTTCATTATTAATAGTGCCATTTTAAAACCAAAGTGAACTTCATAAACATTAAAAAAACAAGACATCACCATTACTCCCATCTTTGCTGGACGACACCTGCTGGTGTTTCTCTCATTCACAAAGATCAGTCACTGCATTGCATTCTGCACTCTTTACCTTCTTTATGTCTATAGATTGCGCTGTGTCACCTTTTCTTCAATGTGTTTGGAATTCTGCTCTGGTATCCTCTTCCATTCACTCGTCTGCCGATAAGGATGGCTCGTGTCCTGGGTGAGCGCACTGCCAAGTACCGCTGGTTCGCAGTCTTGTACCTCCTCCTCTGCTTCTTGCTACTTCCGACATTGGTGCTGGGCCTCTCACTGGCTGGCTGGCGGGTTATGGCTGGTGTTGGGGGCCCTTTTTTGGGTGTTACCATCTTCATTGTTATAGTAAATGTAATGCAGGCTTGTAGCCCCCGACATCTGCCCTCCAAACTCCAGAACTGGGACTTCCTGCCTAAGTGGATGCACTCTCTCAAACCCCTCGACCGCCTGATCAGCAAAGCAACTATCTGCTGCAGCATCACATGTCCGGAAAGGGACGGAGATGAAGGAAAAGAACCCATCTCAACTCAGACAGGATCTGTCAACATCCAGAAAGAGTCTGGTCAAAGGAAAGAGCAGGAGGGTTACATCAATCCAGTCCTGGACTGCCTCGATGAGATTAGACCAGGTGTCCAAGTTTTTAAATTAAAAGGGCTGGAAAGGTGCAACAGCACACCACTTTAGGTCTGTCCTTTTTTCTGTTTCTTTTTTTTTTTTTTTAAATCAGCATTGTCTACTTGTTATACTTCTGTTTAACATTTCAGCATTTTTGGACAAAAATAATTTGATATTGTTTCTTAAAGTTCTGCTAAATGATGAGATTGGTACATTTGCTTTGATAATTTATGAAGTCGGGATTTACATGAGGATCAAAAACATGAAATCATCCAGCCCTCCAAAAGGATATTGTTACAAATCACATCAGATCAAAACTAGAAAGGCCTATGGGGAAACTAAGACTTAGCCTTAGTTCACAAAAACTCAACCACAGGCTGTGATGTTACCTCCCATCTAACGACACTGGTGGTGAAGGTCTGTTAGTTCCAGGAAAAGTGGGAGGGATCACGTAGTCTTTAATTTCTAGACTATTTTTAAGTGACTCCAGATTAATTGTTTTAGAGTCACTAGAATGCTGTATAGGAGTGTTAATCACAAATACACACCACTTGCAAACTTAAGGTCATATATACAAAGTCTGTTTCATCAGAACTGGCACAGATGTTACTCTGACCAAGACTCACTATTTTTCATGTCGGTTTGTGATCTTCAAATCATTCCACTTTGTGGATTTCTTGCCAAACAGAAAGTGTTGTCGTGTTTCATCAAAGCTTTGAGGAAGTAGAAAAGCAGCATTTGACCACAAGGGAACGACACAAATGAAAAATAAATGAATCAAATGAAATATTTTCTACATCCTTAAAATGACCCAAATGAGTTTTTCATGTTAAAAATGCCATTTTTAATTTCATTTGAAAGAATTTATTTATAGTAAGTGTCATTTAGAGCTTGTGTTCACCTGTCAAATACAAACACCAGCAACCAGCAAAGATTGGACTTGATTTCTGCAAAGATTAGGTGACAGTACCATGTGATACCTCAGCAATGATGAAGCTGGGTCACGTGGTTCACAGAGGTGACTAAACAACTCAAGAATGTACTGAGGGGAGAGAAAACGAGAGAATGAGACCAAAGAAGAAGAAATATCAGGCAAGTCATAAAAATGATATTGTGCAGGAGTCAGATTGGATGTTATCGTTTTGAAAATTTTCTTTGCTTAGAATACTTCACAAATTGGCAGAGACAATTTTCAGGAAAAAAAAAAACTGACAAAAGTAATTTCCTTTTCAAATAACAGTACCTATGTTTTCTAAAAATCAGCCTGGGAAATGGTCTATCATGAACAAAATGTCTGTCTGTGTGGAGAAAGGTGGTTAGTAAGTTTAAAACATTGTGCTCGATTTTTCTATATTTTACATCTGGCCTTGGAGAAAGTTCATTAACTTTATCCTATTTTTTTTTAAAGAAAAACAAGTATAAAGGAAACCTGCAATATTTAGTCCAAAGTTCAATATAACAAACATAAAGCAAGAGGATAAGTACCTCTTTGTTTCAAAATACCACATATTCCTCTGTTTCAAAAGTGTTTGACGCTGAATGAATTCACAAACACTAAGAAAATTAAAACATATCTTCAAGTTTACCTGTTGCTGTTATAAGTACACATAACAACACAATTAAGGTGTTGCAGCCTGTTTGTTTCGCAGCATTTGTGCGTACGTGGGTGAGTAATCACACTCAGGAGGTGTTGCTGTATGTGTGAATACATGATATGTTCTCTGTTGTAGAGTAAAAATTGATTATGTGTTTAAGGAATGTTGACACTAAACTCTTGAAGTAATGGGACTTTTGAAGTCACACATCACTTTCACTTTTGAGGTGTTAGACAATGGAGTGACGCCCTGAAGAGAACAAAATGAAAGTACCAAGGAAACAGAAATTTCAAGCCGGGAGCAGGAGCTGTCACATCAGCTGTCAGTCTCTCCATTCTTAAATCAAAAGTGGCGCAGTTTAGTCACACTCTCCCACACAGATGCCTCTAAACACCCTATTTTGACTACTTGTAGAGAATATGTAATGCTTTGCAGCTGGAACTAGGTTTCCATTTTTCTCATGCGATTTTTGTTACCTTCAGTATGTTAACTGCCTCATTTCGATCACCTACTTTCAACTTCTGCGTTTGCAGCGCAGTAGAAATTCAAAAAGTAAAGACTGTAGTCGCTCCAGTGCTGTAGAGACTAAGGCCTTGTTTTAGATCTGGCCTTCTTTTCCATTCTGAGTGATCTGATAAAAAAACGGACAGTTCTAAGCACATCTGTTCACACCTCGCTTTAACATCCATCTCCACATGTGTCTTGAAGGCAACTTGTGATTCGATCTTGCTCTGCTGGACTATATGGAAAAAACCAAGGACATAATTTGTACTGGAATAAACCAAATATATTGCTTTTCACCTGCGGAAGGAAGCAATGCACTTCTGACGAAGGAAACACCCTTCTCATCTGCTGGAAATGCAAAGAAGAAGAACTTTGGGGCAAATCAAAACAACGCAGAACTGACAATAACACACTCCATGTTTTTGGTTGTTTTGGCACCCACTTCGTTCAAGTCTCATCCTGCCCAGCAATACCTATCACACTTGCAAATTCTCTCTCTGTGTTTAGGTTCTTTCAGACATTTGAACACAACTTGAGTTTTTAGGACTGAAGTAAGATCACAGCCTCTACTTAGTAATTTAATGAACTCTCTCAATCCGCATCCCACCGGATTTTGCTGCAAAAGAATTTTTGGTTCATTACCCAGATACTGAGTCAGCAATACACTATCAAAAGCTATTTCTTGTGTTCGATGTTGAATAAAAGAGTTGGCAACGTTCTTTATCAAGATAATCACCTGGAGACAGATTGAAAAAGATGGGGCCTCTTGTAAAATATCTTTTATTTCTACTACCAACTTGAGATGTGCAGTAGTGTCCTGAAAGTACACGAGGAGCATATAAATGATCAGTTTACAAGAAAGTTTCTTACTAAGAGCAGACATACTTAAAAAGTTTAATTTCCTGGGTTTTAGTAGTGTTTGTCATATAATATCTAATACACTTAAAAATCAAGGATTCAAGGACATGTTAATGTTTCAATAAATAAAATATATTGAACATGACATATGTGAACCAGTTGTGAGCTGAACTTGCAGCATCATAATGAGCTTTAATGTAAAACGTAGAAGGAGAGGACTTCTGTGAAGCAAAATAAATAAATAACCCATTACTCAATCATTGAATAACAGTTTATTTTGCTTCACAGAAGTCCTCTCCTTTTTAGTTTTGAAGTAAATTTTTTTTTTTTATATAAGGCCATATGATAAAAAAAGAGTCAGCAATAATAAAAAGCTGCAACTTCCTTCAAACTAAAGTGGCCGAGCAAACAATCAGATTCATGAGATTCAATCTACCCAAGCCATGTTGTCAAAATGAAAATTATTCAAAGATGGTTCTAATAAAGTTGATTTACAGCAACACTAATAAATCAAATTCAGTTTTTTAAAAATTTTCTTTAAAAACGTACTGCTCTTTTGTAGCCTGTGGTTGTCAGTTAATGAGCGGTGTGGACATGTAGCTAAAAACTAGCAGGGGCCTCTAAGCTCATAGTTTTTATGTCTCAGCTTTTGAAAATAAATCCAGTTTGCCCTGTAAGAGTCTCATTATCATTTACATTATTTTAAATGAGCTTATTTTAACTAATAATTTAGGTGTAGTCCTGCTTAATGGATCCGTGAGGCTGCATTGGAATGAACACCTTTGTTTTTGGTATCTCAACTTTATACAATAATAGACTCTCATGCCTGCACATACTAACACAAAATCAGACCTTGAAGGCCATGGAAGAATAAATCAAAATGTATTAAAGCAAAGGTGAGAGCACCAGGGGAGAGGAAGGTGCAGTCTAGGCTGCCTCTCAAGTCTCCCACAACCGGGAATAACGTCTAATGTAAGAGGATGTCCAGAATTTCAATTAATCTCACACATGGAGCCTAATTACCACGGCAACCTTCCATGAATTTAAGTTTTGAGTAACTTGAATTATTACCAAACCTTTTTCTGAGGGCTGCATAATATGCACAAGGTCAGAAAAGTGAGAAGGGTTCACTTTGAAGGTTAGAAAAGGTTAGTAAATTGAACCCATAAATATTCAGAAATTATTCATGAAGTCTGCAAAGTTCTCTAGAGTTAAATCGTTTCAAAAAGTATTAAGATATTTATCATGAATAATAAAAAGATTGAATGGTTTTCAGCAAGCTGATATAAATCAACATGAAAAGGCATTTTTGAAAGTTCACATCTGTGCTGATTCAAGGCAGAATTGATCTCACTTGCAGCTGAAATAAAGCAGACAGAGGACAGAGAGCACCAGAAGTTTAAAATGAATTTAGCTTTAAATTTTTTAAGGTTTAAGTATTTAAAAATGTTTGAAATCTAAGCTTCAGTACATTTACAAATCCACACTTGCAGAACAAAATCCTATTTTCACATTTTCCTCATCTGCAGAACTACTGGCCAGACTTCAAATATTCAGAAGCACATGATTAATTATCCATCACCTCCCAGTGTGAAGAAAACAACGATCCACATACAGTCTCCCAAACAAAAAAGAAAAATACGATCACCTTAGGAAGCAGAAATGACTAGAATGCAGTAGGAGCACAAGATCATTTATGTGTTCCAGCGGGGGACAGGTCAGGAGGGAGCCGCTGGCCGGCTTCAGCAGGTTTAAGCTCCTCCAGGTTTCTAAGCACAGTAACAGGGTCCAACCGGTCTCCCCAAGTCATGTGACAAAGTTCGTCCCTCAACCAGTCCAGCTGCTTTCTGCCTCTCCAACCACTGTGGGTCTTTAACTCCTGGGTCATGAGTTTGCTTGTTAGTTAGTTGGCTAACTAATTTCATCCCTGCACCCCCACAATGACAGTTCGGACAGCAGTCATTTAGCCACATTTAGCCTCTGTCACTACCCCCCAAAACAGGTGCAAAAGAGAAGGAACGAACTAACTGTGGGAATGAGACTAAAGAGTCAGTGTTTTATTTCGTGTATTTGCCAGTTTGTACTTACATACCTTTCGGCATCAGCTGTTTTAAATGACATTGAATTTCCTCTCATGCCAACTTTTATTTATTTATTTTTAATACATTACATGCCAGAAGAGGCAATATCTGCACAAATCAGACAAACTCTAGAGATTTCCACTTTTAGTCCAGTAAATTGGTCCAGCAAATTGCCCCTTTAGCATTTTCAGGGAACAGATTAGGTTTGCATTTGGAAGGGATTTTTTTTTTAACTTTTTTTTTTTGTAAATACATTCATCGATTGTGTTTTGGGAATCTAATTTCTGCAAGTTTACTAATGTAGTAAATTAAAACTTCCAATTCCTTGTTTTGTTGAATTTTACTAGCATAGCTGCTCTGTGTGTGAGTGTGTGTGTTCCGGTTCTTCCAGATTCACTGCCATTAAGACAAATGAACACATTCACACTTATTCTCTCATTTTAACTTTTAGCGCCTAAAAACACCCCAGAGACCTGAACACATCGCCACGTTCGTGAGAAAGTAAGACGTAGGGAGCTCAAGATGGCGTTCTGAGGGTAAAAGCGGCCCCTCTTCCTGCAGGGCATGGTGGGTGGCTGATTCTAATCGAGCACTTTACTGCTTTCGGCACTGCAGCTGTTATCGTGTAAACAGGCTGGATGTGAAGCCTGTTTCTACTGCATGTTGGGTGTTACTGATTGCCAGCTAATGCACTGATGCTTCATGTCTGTACGCATTTCACAACATCCATAATTTATTTCTGCAGAAACAGGGAATCAAATGCTGTTATTATCCTTATTTAGGGCCATTTGTTACCATTATTTTATGCTGTGTAGCCTTGTATTGATAACCACAATTTCTCAGCTGTTTTTATAAGGATGTTTTTGCTGCTGCAATGAATAATAGAAGTGCATGCAAGTGTATGTGTGCGTGGTGGGAATTGTTCTAACCTCAGGATCCTACTAAATTGACGCTGTGTTGGTAGATTATTCAAGCTTTCTGGGTTCATAATAAATCTTGCATAATATGCTGATATATTCCATTAATTCCAGTATTCTTTGGTCAGGGTCTGAGGGATCAGCAAACATTGCATAAACATCATGTTACAATATGACGGAAATAGAAAAAGCAACATTTTTATGAGGTATTGTAAACAACTACAATGAAGCCAAGAGCCCATCCTTTGGAATAACAGAGGTCAATGGAGCTGGAATTGGTATCAGTCGGAACAAAGTAAGAATAAGCAGCCGGGTGAATATATAATGAAAACAAATACCTGAAACCCAAAGACTTCATCACATTCTGGTTTCTATTTTTAAAATGCTGCCTAAAGCCACGTGTTGCACTCCTATAATGACATGCAGAGTATTAACCCAGCTGAACACAGAGCAGAAAACACACCAGGTGGCAGATTTCCAAGCAACTTGACAGATGCAATTACAGAAAGACAAATGAGATCCTCAAAAGTCCATCAATCCAGTCTGAATACTTTTCTTTAATATATGTGGTTCCCTGATGGGATGGAGAGAGCAGGCAGTTCAAACTGATCAGATATAAATAACGTCTATTTATACATTGTATTTGGAATGGTGCATGACAACAATATGACTTTTACAATATCATTATCCTGTTCAGGATCTGCAATGAGGACACTGCTCCAGTTTAACTGATGAACTCATTGAACTGCTGCTCTTCAGGTGATTGAGTTTCAGCTGAACTGCAGTTGATTATTGACTTATTAACATTGTGATTAAAAGGGAATGAAAAGCTATTCCCGACACGACTGACTCTCTTCCTCCTACCCAAGACACTCCTGTTAATTTTAACTTTAGTTAAGAAGTGTTGAAAGTGTCGCATCAAAAGTGGCCTTGGCACCATGGGTCATATACAAGATTAGAAAACCTCTCCGGGATTGAAATACTTTGAACAAAACTATTGCATGACTTAAAAGCCTCCAGAATGAAAAACAGTCTTAGGGTACCAAAATCTGAAAGAGCACGGTGAAGTTAATTTTGCTCGGGTGGTGTCGTTTCAAGTGTGTTTTCAGTCCCCCGTGAGAGCCTCGAAAAGAAAGTGTCGATATCCAAGCTGATTGATGTCAAAGCGTATATGAAATGAAACGCAACTACAAATACACGTTCACGGTTCTTCCAAGCGGCAATCACTGTGAATCCCAAATAAATCATTTTGAAGACAAAAAGATTTGCAGTTCATAGAGCTAAATGAATTGTTAGGAAATCCATCTGTTAACCCCTCGAATCTGGATGTGATACAGGGTCTGTAAGAGTACTTCTACAGGCGACACCTGTACAACTGCATGTCTACTGATATTTCATACAAAACATCAGCATCTTGACTGATCAAGTCTGACCTTCCTGCTCTCTACCCAAATAAAACAGGTACTCATTTCCACTTCCCAACACTAAATGTGTTAATGTTCTTAACAGCCAGAGGCAGCACCTGCAAACAAAAAGGCTCAATGAACACAGACGTAGCCAGAAATAGTGAGACGGTGAAGACTGGCACAAACTTTGTCCAATCAAAGGATATTTACGATAAAAATTACAATTCAAGGAAAGCTGCCCTTAAAGTACAAAGAAGAAATCAAATGACAAAGAACTTTTTTGAAGACATTTGAAGGCAAAGGTCCTATGATCCATTACCCAAGTTGATGACATTAGTTTATTAGACAGCCCTTGAATGCATCTCAGGTGCTTTTGTGTTCAAACTACAATGAGAATGTGGACACAAGTGTCCCTGAGCACCTTCATATGCGTCCAGTGATTGGATCTGAATCCGTCCTCTCGTGTCCAGACTCTTGCATTAGAGCTGGCCACTTGTGATCAGATGTGCCAGGACGATTTTGACTTCAAGATCTGAACAGGGTCAAAAACATTTATTCAGCTTTACTCTAACACCCCCAGAGTAAAACTGAACTGTCCGATAGAGCTCACGTGTGAGTTAGAGCAGGCTCCAGGATTGACAGTGGACAAGCTTGGAAGGTGATGTCCTTTCCTATCAGTGTAGTGTGAATCATAAGGACAACAAGCAAACAGTTTAAAGAATAACATTCACTGATTTCTTTGTGACACTTAAATGTTAATAATATATTCATAAGATGGGAAGAGACTATTCTTTGTAAGCAAATTCACAAAGTTGTGATAATGAGTCCACAGCAGTTTTACCATCATGTTTTGTCCTCCTGCATCCTCGTCACCTGGACCTAAACTGAACAGAGTATTTCCAGCAAGGACACAGACAATTTCCTGTTGTCTGCTAAAAGCTTGCAGTGACAACTTCAGATGTGTGTGGACATGTTTCCTTTAGGATGTGTTTATTCTGAGCCGGACCGTTGCAACAAAAGAAACAGATTGTAACGGGGGAGTGAAAATCAACCCTGATTTATTGCCTTGTCTGTGATCCAACAGCCGTGAGTCAGCCAGCATGATTCGGACTTAAGGTGATGGAAGTACAAGCCAAACAAACAGAAGTAAGCCACCAGACTAAGCTCTGCAGCCTATTATTTTTTTTTTTTTTATGTACCAGAATTGACCGGAAGTGTCTTTGAAGATAAATAGAAAGAGTCAGCCACTTCTTTAGTTTAAGTACCTTTGAAATGTTTGTTAGAACAGATGTGTGTGCTGCACAGTTCAGCAGACCAAGAAATGTGTTCAGTCACCAAGAATTTAGAACCACATACCATCGAAATACGATATAGTTAAACTCTGCAGCCAATAGATGCCTTAAGTAAATCTACTTACATCAAGATAATTATCCGTTGTGGTACAAATGTTCTAAAATTCTTAAAATAAACATTAAAATGAGATTTAAAAATATATATATATACATTTTGTGTTTTGTGAAATCTGAACATAAGATACATTCAGGTTCATAAAATCTGTTAGATGTTGTTAGGACCATTATATCATTATGGGGAAAAAAGAAAAGCTAATGAGTTGGTGTCAAAGATATATCCCGGGATGTGATGGGACTCGTCTTCAGTGATGTTCCTGAGGTTATCTGGTTTTCCAGCATCACACACCCTCATTCAGGTGACCCACCAGGAACCCTGACTTGTGTCCCAGACACTGTCCCAGGATGCACTCTCTACTCTCTTCATCCACAGCCATCGAGAAGCCATTTCTCCTCCCTCCTTGGTGGACTTGATGGCTTTGCTCACAGCATCCCAAGACTTCCCAAACAACATGTAGACCCCTTCTCCATCTGTTCTGCTCTACACTGTGAAGAACCACCTTCTTCTTTAGGAAGTGACAGACCTCGGCAGGTGGCGGTTTTTCCTCCTGACTTGCTCCCTTGAACTGGTTGGTTTTAGCCCATTTGGTTCATGGTGTAACCCTTATGTCCTGGTGTTGACCTTCCTCCACAGCAAGCCTCTCTATTGCAGATCTAATGATGACGGTGGTAAGTTACTACAGTCGTTTCTTTGTGTCAGTTTGCACTGTAGCGAGGATATTTTCACCCAAATCATCATCAAACTGGGTCCAGAGTCTATTCAGGGTGGCACAGACAACAATGAGAAGAAAAAAAAACTGAATGTAGACCATATTTAAACTGAGAAATCCGTGAAGTTGGAAGAATGAGGAAAAAGTAACTCTGTCTGATATTTTTAAAGCTGTAGATATAAAACATATTTCACCATGAAACCTCCATGGCTAACTTCATCACTACTATGCAGGTTTGAATAAATGTTGATTAGATTTCAATATGCGTTGTGGAGGTTTTAACTCCAATCTGAAAGGAAGTTAATAGAAAGCAAAAATAAATGAATAAATTCTTTTAATTGTGTATTACTGTATATGTGATATTTTTTCTTTTACGTCCATTGGAAAGCAAACTAATCCAACAGACTAGCAGTAAATGAATTTTTGGAGTATCTCTCTATACCAGACATTGTCACTGTTATGACCTTTTCAACTCGATTCATGTCAGGAAAGCTCTGTTCTCTGATATTCCTGCCTCTCCAGAGCTTTTTCCTCCCAGTTTTTGTCTGAAAGCACATTTGTTCACTTCTGTAAAACAAAATGAAACTTTTGATTTACTGTAATAAATCAAAAGCAGATATGGGAATCTTGGCAATACTGTTATTTGCTCGGGAGATCATGTCAGTATGTGATGATAAAGACATCAACAAGTGCCAAGTTTTATTTTAAGCTTCACTCTCAGCTGTCTTGTGATATGATTTAATGTGTTCCTTTTTCATGAAAGTTTTCTCCCGTATCCATTTGATTTTTTAGCTGTTTGAATTCTCTCCTGCATTTTTTTGTGTCGTGACCAGAAGTTACGGAGGACTTTGCTTGACCTTATTTATTTAGTAGGTAGCTTCTTAATCACATGCACATGCTCACAATACCAACCCATGGAAACCACACACACACTCACAGACGCACACGCAAACGCAGGACAGGTTTAATGGTCCATCAAATTACCGATTGGAAAGCAGGATAATGGGCTTGTTTATTCTCAGGACCTTTAATAGAAATAAATAGCCACTTTATTACGAGTGGTCGTAAAACATACAAACATATTCTATTTTTGCCCATTAACATTTAATGCAATGATGCAAGATCTTCTTCACTGCTGCAGGCAATTTTCAAGGAGGACAATAAATCATTAGTTCGATGTATTTAATTTCATGATGTTGAGATAAAAACAATACATTCTCTTGAGTGTGTAAAGCTGATGTTGGGTCGAATATTAGCTTGTGTTTTCTGTGCCATCTAATTACAAAGTAATAACCACAAATAGCTATTACCCTATGATGTTACATCTCAAGTGTACTTGATTTGGATAAGTTTATAGCAGCCTGATAACATTCACATGTGACAACATTTTTTTTTTACATCTGATCTTTTGTCAGTTTAGTTATTCATGATATATGACATGATTTATTTTTAAATTTCCCTCAAAACAGTCTTTATACTGTCTTTTGAACCAGTCTTTGTTCCACAGATGCATGTACTACCAGGATAGTACTAAGATGATTTATGTAAATGCTTCCCAAACCCTGGCCTGACTCACGACCCAAGAGCCCCTCAAGTATGATAAAGAGCAATCCTTTAAAGCATGCTGAATTGATAGCAGAGCAGATGGTTTTGTGTATTGTGACTGGATATTGTGTGAATATAAATGATGCCATATAACTGATGCTGAACATATGAGCACCACAATCCACGCTCATTCAAGAATCTGAAAAATTTGAAGAAAGAGATGAGAGAAAACTGGCATGACAATGACATCAAAGACTGCTGGGTGCCCGAGCTGAGGATGAAATATCTCTGAAGATTAAATGCTGTAGTCTATGATGAAACGATGGAAACGCTCCACAAAGGGGCATCCACAGAAACAAATCACAAAGTCTTTGATAAACTAAACTGAGAAAAAATAAATTATGAAGTTAATATTTGCTTAGCTGAAGTGATGATGGGCAACAGAGCATGTAAATTTAGGACAGCAGTTGGTTAGCAAGTCCTGCAGCTCTTGTGAGTAATTGGGATTAAAAATTGGGATCCGAGAGAAAGGTGAGAAGAGCAGCTGGTCGGCTTTGACTGAGAATGAAGACGAGGCCAGAGGTTCTGAAATAACCCATTTGGTATAAATCAATCTAAATTATACCTAGCGCTAGATCTCATAGAAAGAACCGTGTTTTTTTCCTCTTAGGGAGCTCCCTACAGCACATAAATACAAATCATGAAGTGAGCCCTACCTACAGACAGCAGTAAATGTGGATTTGTTTACCAGCTGAAGCCCAGTATAATTGGGAAAGAAATTATGGAGCCAACAGAAACTACTGAATAAAACTAAATATCATTAGTTGGATAAATGAAAATGAAACTAGAACAATAGTGGGTAAAGCGGTACATGTTTTTGCAACAGTGATCACTGTCACCATGAGTTTTAAAGAATGCCCCACCTGTTTACACATTTCCACCTGTAAACCGTCCCTACAGTGTTCCTGCACCTCCTGAAAAAAATAGACTTATTAAGCGTGACTTTATGAGAAATATTTGAATGTGGCTCAAATCTGGGCCTCATTCCAATTTTTTTTCTTTTTTTTTTAATTAAAGCAATATATGGCCTGGATCCAGAGTGAATCAGTTAATTGTTCTGTCCCTACTGCTCTCGCTGGCCTCGCGAGCTCCATTTTGAATTTCTAGCAGCCCAGAATTATTAACTGAGAAATGAAAACTGTTTAAAGGAAAACCTGAAGATGATGATGCTCTGATCAACAGTAAATCTTTATTAAAGAGAAATCATCGTCGGGTCCATAGAATCAGTCCCTGATGTTTGACAGATCTCTTCGTGTGTCTTTTTGTTTTTGAGTTTTTCTTTACTATTTTGCTGAAAAGACATTCTTACCTAGAAATGTCTCATGATCGACAAAAGCACCTCAGGTTTCTACAGTTCCCTGATTTGTCCTGTAGTTTTGCAAATATTATTGACACAGTGATAATGTACACATACAAAACATTTAATGTTTATTTGTGTGCCCCTGATTATGTATAATTTTTCAATTTTAAGTGCATAAGAAGAGTTATAATCAAACTCCATTTGAATGACCAGGTCCTGAAAAGCGATGAAATTATCAGTGAGATTTCAGAGCTTTTTAGAGCAAGCTCCCATCGCTTGGTTCTTGCTAAAATACTGTTTTTTTTTCAGCAGCGTAAGTGTTGTTATATCATCTAGTGTCAGCAGCTCTAGAAGAGAGTGCTCTTCACTGAAATCGACCAGAGGTTGGACACGCTTTTGATCTTTAAAAGTTAAGTGGATGTGTCTGCTGTCTCACTCATGTGATCTGCATTTAAATAAAAGACCGGTTTTGGATTTCAGAAGCCAAAAGGGAATGAGTGCTTAATGACAGAAAAACAGAAAATGAGAAATAAATTAAAAAAAGAAGAAATACAGAATTCATTATGAGAGATGGAAGTGACGGCGTGCCTTAAAACAACTCATATCAGCAAAATAATGTCAATCATATTGTGGCTGTGACGCCACCTCCACTTAATTACAGATGAAGACCGGCCAGAGACAGGTCGCAGCTGTGAGTCTGCCATTTTCATGCAGTTATGCAAACAGACAGATGGGGAGAGAGAGAGAGAGAGCTGCAGCTTTCAGTCCAAGCACGGTGCTGTTTTTGGATCCGTCTCTTTTTGTCGCTGACAGATTTTGGCAACTCTGTCTTGACAGCAAATGTAATATATTTGTCCAAAATAAGAGCAGTCCAGATGTTACAGGAGGATGTTTTTTTAGCCCTATCTGAAATTATCTCATGTTGGTAAAATTGCTTTACACACTCTCATACAGCTGTTTCAAATAGATTTTTGGGAAAATTCCTCTCAGTTGATGAGCAGGTATTTAATCTGAAGCACTGAGACTAAAAATTGCCTTTGAAGTACATGACCAGTCATCCAAGGCAGCACACAGGAGTGCGTTATGTTCAAATATCAATTTAATTTGAAGGAATATTTCATTACTTTTAGTAGGTCTTGACTAACTCTAACAGTCTCCCATTCCTGCTATTGGCAAAAGGCACCCAAAGTAAAGTTGAACTCTCATCCCGGTTGCGTCTTGTGAGAAGCATTCATCGCTTTTAGGCTGTTGAGCTGTTTGCACTCTGGAGACAGTGTTTTCAATAAACTGAGCTGACAAACCCACTGGCTGTTGCATTCTGCTGGATCTTCCTGTTTTGGTGGCTGAACATTGCTGAGAAGAGAGTCAAGAAACTAATGATGAAAGAAAAAACAGGAGAGTGACCAAGCAAGAGATCAAACATGGACAACTCAGAGTGTTACAAGAGCAACTTAACCTCCACACCTTTAGGGGGAACTAAAAATTGGAGAAGCTTCTTTATGCTGTTCAGATTAATATATAGTATATACATATAGAGAGCATATATGTATGTATGTATGTATGTATGTATGTATGTATGTATGTATGTATGTATGTATGTATGTATGTATGTATGT
>JAOWBL010001704.1:0-14864 GCA_028564865.1 Zenarchopterus dispar
GAGTTAGTATTTCAAAATAAAACAGGAAATGCACACTAGACAAAAACCCGAGACCAGACAACCTCACCATTGTGACAACCGATTCCAATGCATTTACAGCATCAGTACAGTAAATAAAAACACAGAGGCTCCTCCAGCTGGAAGTGTCCAGGGCTTCCTCACCAGCTGGAAATGTCCAGGTCTTCCTCACCAGCTGGAAGTGTCCGGGTCTTCCTCACCAACTGGAAGTGTCCGGTTCTTCCTAACCAGCTGGAAGTGTCCGGGTCTTCCTCACCAACTGGAAGTGTCCGGGTCTTCCTCACCAACTGGAAGTGTCCGGGTCTTCCTCACCAGTTTGAAGTGTCTGATCACCGTAAACAACATGAAATTTATTGCGATCACGAAGCGTGATCATATTATTACCTAGCCGTAAGCACTGGTCTATGCTGAGGCACCACATGATCCACCTAAACATTTTAAATGACAATAAAAGAGAAAGGAATGAGACTGTCTTTTATGGCAGAGACAGAACAGTTTGCCTAACCCCACACAGCATGCCTGACTGCTAGTTGTATTAAGGTTGGATGTTTTCCCCCTAACCATCTTCAACAGCTAAGACTCTCTCTAGCATGGTCTGTTATTTCTTTTGACTACAGCTGTCCAGGAAAGTGTTTCATTTGCTTTTACAGACTAGAGCATTATATGCAGGAAGAGTTTCTCTCACATGACAAAAGGAACAGCAAACACAAAACATGTAGGAAGAATCTGTAACATTTAAAGTCACATTGGACCCCAAATAATTCTACCACAATGTCAGTATATAGCAGCCACACACACCTCTGAATTTCCAGCATAAAGGGAAACAGAATATCTCATTTCCACTCTGCTAAACTGTGTGTGTTCTGATGTGTGATGTGTTTCTTTGGTGAATTACCATATAAATAACTGCCACTGCTTATCAGGATTCTTTTAAAACCTCCGGCATGGAGAGAGAAGGGTAAGAGAGTATATACCAGACTCTCCTTAGACAGCAGCGCTAAAGCCCATTTCTTTCCATCTCATTAGAAACTCTCTCTTATCTGTCTTTGTGCTTCTTTCCTTCTCTCACAAATGTTCCTCTGGATTGTTAATACAAGCAAACAGTCTATGAAGCAATTTCAGGTGAATGTTTCCCAAGTAAATCCAGTAGAGACTGAAGGACCTTGACAGAGAGGACCACAATGAATACATTAGACACAACAAGGTGAACAATAAGAGTTGGCAGCATCCTTGTTCTCTCTAAACAACGCACAATTCTCCATCCTGTTGATTCTGTGGCTGGTTACCAGCAGATTAAACTCTCTTTAATAAAACTCTGTTTTCTAGTTTCCTCTGATATGATCCACCTAAACAACGATCAGTGATCACTTCCATGCTGTTCATGTAACTTCACGGTTTGATGACTGTTTGATTCTAGAGCTCCTCTGATGGGAAATTATCTGTTCCTATAATGCTTGCTTGCATTAAGCAGCAGCAGCAGCTTAGTCGGAACAATTCAGCCAGTTGGAACAGCTAAAAAGTACCATTTCTTAAGCTGTCTTCAGAAGTGAGGCAGTAAAAAACAAAAGCAGAACTTCCCATTTCCATCGATACATTTTTAAATTGTGGCCTCAGCTTTGCAACTCTAATCTTTTCAGACGATGCACACTCATGTTTTTGAAGTAGATTAATCTGATGTGGTGTAGAGGACTTTTCTTTAAAGGAGTAAAGATTTTAACTGAAAATGTAAAATAAAAACAGTAACTGGCAATTTTAGAAGACCTTTTTGAATGATACTTTAAGTAGAGAACAAGTCATTATGATTTTTTTGTCAACAGATTATTGTTGGTTCTTTTGCTTCACATTTCCAATGACTGCTTAAAACCCAGCTACCCATCTGATCAATATATTCCTTCCTTTTCCTCCACTCAAAACTGTATGACCCACTATACCCACTCTCTGTTCATCAGCTGCAGATTAAGCAGAGGTTGTGCTCTTGTCGTACCATTGATACTTTCAGCTGATGCCCTTTGGGCATCTTGCTTGCATTACAGTACAACCCTTTTATTAATAGCTGCAAGGCCTTTTGCTCAACACATACAGCTAATTTCTTTTTTTCTCATTTTCTATTCAGCAGGATATCTTTTATTTTCTCTTCTTTATTTGCAAGCATCTCTGTTCTGTATTTGCATACAGTTTAAGCAGAAGATCTTTTTCTGACATGGCAGGTCTCTAAAACACAATCCAATCAGTGTGTGGATCCAAAGAAAAGTCATTGGACTGTTGTGTGTGGTTTTTTTTTTTCAGTGAAAGACAATGTCCATTTGTGTGCTTTGGAGGTAGGACTGAAAGCGGAGGATTGTACTTTTCAATAGTTTTCAAAATCTTACTGGATTTTCGAGCATTTCCTATCGAGGCTTTGAAGTGCTTGTTTGCTGTTGCTTTCATGCTCATGTCTGTTTAGTTGTGGCACAAATAATGTTTTTATATGCAGTTAATTAAAGCGGGTGTTCATTCCTATATGCATGCACACACTTTGAACTTACTACATTGAGCAACAGCCAGTTTTGCACATGCCCTGCTTGTCTGTCTCTGTTTCGCATTTACAACTCCAGAATTGACAGTAAACATTTCTGATCTCTGACTTGTTACAGATTGAGTCACCTTTTAAATCCAAGCTTTGCAAAAACTGTTGCCATGCAAGCTTTATATTGTTTTTACTAGTAATCAAAATAACACTTGGCATTGGGACGATTTCGGTTGGCACTGATATCAAGCAAATCACATACATTCTTAAGTTACAAACCCACTGCTTTATCTTCACATTCTTCTAATAAAACACTACCTACACATAAATCAGTCTTTTTGGATCAAAATCTGCACAAGTCCCTATTCTCCCACAGGAACAGACAAATGCTTCAAGTCTTTCTCATAAGTAGAAGGCGGTCCTCCCGCTGCCTCCCTCCGCTGCTCTGGGAGATGTGACTAGACTCTGTAATCAGAATCATTCTTCTCTCTTTACAGGTTTATAGCCATGGAACAGCTGAAAGTGTTTTATTGGTTCTTATCAGCCTCAGCCCCTGCAGCAGGAGTTGCACTGCATCTCTCCGATCTGATGCCGGCTGTCTACAGAAACTCAAGAAGTGTGTGTAACGTGCCTCCATGCAGAGCTTGTCCTTCCCCGCAGGTGGAAGGGTGGAGATTTGCCAGGAATCTTAAGTCTTCGAAAAGAACAACAACGTGAAGTTTTCAAGCACTGATGGGGCGACAGATTTTCTAGCTCATGACTCAACTTACTATTTGTCTGATGCGGTGAACATGAGAAGGGAATGACAATCATGTCATCCGCTAAAAGTGTAGGAACAGAGGCATGGAAAAGACACAATGTCATTGAGGTATATTCTAGGTATATTCTCCAACAAAAGGGTCTTCTAGAGGTCACTGGAAAGCAGTCAAGAAGCTTTAAAATTTGATGAGGGGATTCTAATAAAGGTTGATCCTTGCAGCAACTTATCATGCAAAACAGTGGAATTTACGCAAATTACCATGAGGAGTACTGTATCTTTGTCATAAATTACAAAGATTACTACTAGAGTGGCTCAGATAGAATACATGTACCCATAAATAATGAATGACTCAGCAGTGTTTTGGTGTATAATCTGGAGTTGAGCAGCTTGGAGCTCCTAGCCAGTTCTAACACTTTCCTCCAGCTCTCACTCCAGGTGATCTATGGGAAACAAGATTTAATATTCCCCTTAATCTTCTTTGCTCTTTGAATATTTCTGAAGTGTCTTGAATTTCATTTGATCTATGAAAGGTGGTATGTTAAAGATTGATTTGGTTAGTTTACATTTAGACCAACCTGAAGAGTGCATATTAATGGAGGACAGGAAGCCAAAGAAAGAGCTGAGAGGAGTGAATCATTTCAAATGAGATCAGCGTGAATATCTGAGTCTCAGCTGTCAGTCAGGTGAAGGGCTCTGTATGGTGTCTCTAATCACATTAGTACAAGCAAACCCCACATGGAAATCACCTTGCAAGTACATATTTAAGCATTAGCTCTGTTTTCAAAGGCATGATAGATCAAACATTATATTTTCAAGATTATTTGACAGAGTTACTTTGTTCTTGTAATGAAAGTGCTACTTCAGGCTATGACATAACAACTAGACAAAGTTAATGTAATTTGCCATATATTCCCAAAGCTGATTAATGAATTGTGTTTTTGTTCTCCTGCATATCATTTTGACAGCAACAATCAGATCACAACTTTAGCTAAGTTGGCCATATTATGTGGCCACAAAAGTTGATATATTTGTTTTCACGTTTTCTGACTTATCTAATGAATTATTATTTTAGACATAAGTACCTCCTTTGCACAAAATACTCAATTTTCAGTTTGCTGAGAATGCATCCCTCTGGTGAATTTTCTGTTTTATGACTTTAGCTAACTATAATGTCAAAGAAGGCTGAATTTTCTTCTATTGTTATATGTTTATGGCAATCTAGCTTTACTAGAACAAGGGTACCAGCATGACTACTCAGCAATGACCAAGTGTATTTTTCATCCCGGTAGACCTTCTAAAAGTAGCTTGAAGGGAGCACCAGCTTCTGACATGCACATCCATTTACATGAGATCATGTATAGACTTCCAGGAATGCAGCCAATCAAAAACACTTGAGCTAATTAGGCTTATTTTCAGGGAGAGCCTTTCATTGTGATTCTTTGTCCTGAATTATTTGTAGCTTTTGAGTTATACCAGGTGCAGAATTATTCAAGAAGTACCAGAGATCCAAATTAGATGTCTTATGCCACAAAAAGAAAGACAAAAAACAAACAAACAGTGCACCCATACTTAGTTATGGTAAAAAAAAAACAAAAAAAAAAAAAAACAAACTGTTAAGACACATACCAGGGAAGTGAAAGGCTGGAAAAGGTGAAGTCTTCACAAAAGTGCTCACGTGAAAGTATAACTCTATCTCTGCCTCGAGGTAGTGAATAAACAGCCAATAAATGTCTGACCCTCTGAGATTCTCCTCACTCTACATTTAAAGCCAATGTGTTTCCAAACATCCAGCTTTATTGAACTAGATGGGTCCAACAGAGAGATACAATACTCAGGGGTTGACAGCGGATTAACAATGGCAGCAACTCTGTTTCCCTTCCCTCTTCACAGAGAAACATTACTTGCTTCATCACACAAACACGAGTCCTAACCTGTTGGCACACACATGCACTGCTATTTGACTTCACTATCTTTGCACCTTATCACAGACCCACTATGTGCTCCAATGTGTATAGGAAGTGTCAAGTTATGTAAATCTCAGGCCTTTACTGCCTCCTATAGATCAGTGGAAAAATGAGACAGCAAAGAAAATAGAAAGGAAAGCAAAAGGTTCTACATTCAGATGTAAAACAAAATCAAGGAAAACTGAAACAATAAAGCTGAAACAACATGACAATGGTATATTTTTATGAATGTTGAATATATACATTTCAGTCAGACAACTCATGCAGTGAAGGTTTTTGCTACACTTTAATTTTAAAAAATTATTGGCTTTGCTGTTTAGTCTCAATTCAAGTATAGTTTTTCAGGCTTACATTGGAATACAGGAGTGTGGAGCAAACCCCCCTCCATAGAATTGGAGCCCACAGGTGGAAGCCAGGGACGAGCTGGAAATGCCATTTGAAAGTAACAGTGAGCTTGGTAGGTGCAACATCTGATACGATCTAAAAACACATACTTCTAGTTCCCTGTATAGGTTAAAGAACAAATGGAGTAATTAGAATGAACAATTCAGTGGGCAAATGTAAGCACGTGCACACACTACATTAACCAACCTGAAATAACTCCCATGGGGTTGTTTCATATACGCAATGAAGCTAGTACTGTAGTTGCAATGTTGGAATCATGATTTATTTCAGCATGGTCACTTGGTGGTTAGCACTGTTGTCTCACAGCAAGAAGGGTCCTGGTTTGACTCCTGCAAAGGAGTCTTTCTGTGTGCAGTTTCCATGTTCTCATCTTGCTTGTCTGGATCTTCTCGAGGTACTCTGGCTTCCTACCACAATCTAAAAACATGTCCGTAGGTCAACTGGCAGTTCTAAATTGTGTGTGTCTCCCCATAGTTGCAGTTGTGTCAGGAAGGGCATTCAAAAGCCTATCCTAAATTGATGCTGACCTGCTGCAGTGACATCTCCACTCAAAGGAACTAAGCAGAAATGGTAGAGCGATAGTGGCTGGAGAATATGGATGTCTACATGTGCTTTGTGAACCTGGAAAATGGATTCAATTGTCTCCATTGGGGACTCCTGTGGGGGGTAGCCTCAACTGTGGGATACCGGAATTCCTTGTGTGTGGTGTCCAGCCCCTGTAGATCCAGTGTTGAAGCTTGGTCTGCATTGTCAGCATCAAGTCGGATTCATTTCCAGTGAGCATTAGACTCTCCCAAGGCTTCTCTTTTGTCACTGTTTCTGATCATTTTCTTAATGGACAGGGGGTCACTGACTTATACTACAATGTAGTTTTGACTTGTAATACAATGTAGTTGTAACTCAATAAACAAGATCCTTCATTATGCATAAAAGTTGTGGTTTTATTTAATTTCATCTCCTCGAGTGTAGTTGTAACGTGTGATTTTCAGTCTAAAATTTAAATAATGGTGGATAAGGTTTCATCCTTTATTAAATAAGTTCACAATGACTGTTGGCTCTGTTACTGTTAAACACAGTCTTCATGAGTTTAAACAGAATCAGAACCAGTAACAACTTTTAAATACACTATCTAAACTTGTTTATCGATGGTTGCTCATAGGAAATCTATAGCTATTTGCCTTCTCAGGAATTCTGTATAGTTGCTGGGGAATAGTTGCTGGGGAATGGCAAATATAAGTCCTTATATACTTTGAAAAGGTATAATGTCATACACATAGAAACTGGGCTTATGATCTCCCTGAAACTCTCTAATTAGCATCACAATTGCCATGCCTCTAAAGAGTCTTGTACAAAAACCTCAGGTCAGTGCCAGATTTAAACAGAAGTTTTGCAGTGCACCTGTATTGTGTTGTTTCTGCTCTTAAAAGAATATTTTAGAGTAAAATCAACTCTAGGTATTACTATATGTTATTGAGTGTAAACTTTCATTAGAGAACAAAACAATGATAAATGAAACAGTTTTGACATAGAACAGAATACAAATATACAGTTTACTGCCTGTTAATGTTAGCCAAGAGGGCAAGTATTTGACATCAGGGTTAACAACCATCTTAAGGTTGGAAAATGTCATTCCAATTGTTGGTAGTGGATAGGGTCTGCACACATGAACCAAGCTACTTTTAACTTGGTGCTTTATGTTAAATTGCATTTTAAATTATGAAGCACACAAACTGCATATTTTGAAATCAAATAACTGATATATGGTTTATAAAGTATTCAAGTATTCAACGAATTACAGATAGCTCAAAAACCTGATGATGAACTAGTTTGGAGAATCATAATTTTCTCACTATAATTATTGATTCTTGAGTGAACTGATTTGGATGACTGAATCTAGATCACTAACATAAGTCTCTCTCATTCCTTTCACTTGTGCTAGCTGTGAGGTTTTTTTTTTCTTTTTTTCTTTTTTGGGAAGACCTGGCCAAGAGGTATACCAGTACAGTATGTCAAACAGAATAAAAACCTTTGTATGATTAGGACATCATGAAATCCTTTCACTGCACCAGTACAAAGAGATAAAAACTTACAAGAGCCAAGTGCACAATTAGTCATAAAATAATTCAGAAAAGGCTGAATAACAGCAGGTATTCTCTTCAGTTAAAAAGTTTGTAAGTAATGTTTTAAATGTGTTCAGGGAAATAAAGTATTGAAGTTATGGTGACTTTGGAAGCTTGTCCATTAACCAAGGTGCAGCATATGATTTTTTTTTTTTTTTAAATTTCCAAGTTCTGAGTGAATTTTGAGGACTCTGAAGAGGAGCCAGTATGATGAGCAGGAGTTGTACCCACTTGTGGCACTTGTTGCCATAGGTGACACAGATATGGCCTTGATAATGAATAAAAACCAGTGCTGTTGTGTTATATCAGATTGAAGACAGGGTATGTAGATATTTTAATAAAAATGGTTTCTGATGCTATTACCAACAAACTTCAACTTTTGTGTCTTGCTTTGCTACACAGTTAATTCTCATATAATAAATTTAGACACTGACAGGTTGTTTTATACCACTGAAAATAAAATATTTTCCTTAAAAGTTGATCCAGTTCTGTCAGGAGTAAAGCACTCCATCAATTTTACTATCCTGACAATCAAAAATGATTGTAGGCTGTGTAACAAATTCATATATATGTATAGGCATACATTTTGTCTCTATCAGCAGCTTGGAATCTGGGATGCTCTTTGTATTGATATGTGTGTGTGTGTGTATGTGTGTATGTCTTCCTAGTTTTAAAAATTCTGTATTACATGTTACAGCAAAACTGAAGAGACAGAGATGTTTCACCAGAGGGAAGACATTATAAAACGTGCGGCTGAATAAAAATCTCAGTGTTGAAACAGGCCTCAGTCGGATACACTGACCCACTCAATACTGTATCACACAATCACTCAAACCAAGTAGGATGGTTATCGTCATCACAGAGACAAAGGTGGTCTCAAAATCATAAGAGCTTGAGTAAAGGGAATGGCAAGTGGAAATTGCAGAATTAAATCAAATCAAATCATGATAGCATTAAGTTACTTTGTTTTTCTGATTTAATTATATTTGAGGTGGACATGATGGGCAGAAACAACAAAGCTTTGTAAGTAGCCAGATACTGGAATTCTGTGTTGTGAGGAAAAAGTAAAAACAACGTGATGCAGAGAAGGTTTGCTGAGTTGAAGTGAGGGCGTTCCAAATATATTTTAAAATGATCTCATTTAATTTCATGATTTGTTTTTCAGAACAAAAGTATAAATTAAAAAATAACAAATAAAAACATTGCTCACCTACCTGAATTGTTGTGTCAAATGGAAATAAGAGAAACTTGAGCAGAAGAGCTAAAATAAAAGGTGAGCATCAGTCATTGCTGCCTCCAAGCTTACCATAGAAACAATTCTGTTTTTTATTTCATCCCGACAGCTGTGTTATTTCACTTATCATCTGTTTCAAGTTTCCATTTCATTTTTCCCCCTGAGATTCAAAACAAAAAAGCTTGAATGCACCAACAAGTTAGTTGCACTAAGAATACAATAACCAGACTCACACAAAGAAGAAATGAGATAACATGCATCCAATCATTAATTTATCATTTTAGTCTTTATCGGTGATTTATGTTGACCAAAAACTGATTGTCAAAAACTGCCAGAGCAGATGGGAATATATCTTTAAAGTTCTCTTCCAGTGCACAGCAATGATTTGTTTTCTTCATTATTTAAACATAGACAAAGTGTCATATTTGTCCTTAATAAGCTGTAATGCAATTCTGATGTTGCCTGAAAGTATTTCTGTGTTGACCGTTATTGACAAGTTTTCTAGTTTTACTTAAATTCATACTTATGCTCTATTTTCTCTTTTACCTCACTCTGTGACATTTGTGTCAAGTGTATAATGATTAGTGTTAAATCAATAACACGCATTTGTAAGGGCGGAAAGGAACACTGCATGTTGGAACTATTATTTCACTTTGCTTTAACCATGATTTTAACATAATTTCTATTTGATCTGAGAAACAGAGAAAGACTGAGCAAATTTGGATCCTTGATCATTTGAATCAATGAAACCCACATCATGATCATCATGACGGTTGTTGTTTTTTTGTTTTGTTTTTTTTTTGTCTGTTTTTAATTTTGCCCAGAATTCTTTCTGATCTTCAAAATCAATAGTCTAGCAACATGCAGGTCATGGATGTTTGTTTGTGCAAAAAATTATTACAAAATGAGATTAGCAAAAGCAAACCTAAAGCTTGAACACATTTTAATTTGAGATACAAGGCTGAACAAACTAAAACAGAATACTTAAAACCCTGCTATTGATTTGGATTGTTATTTGGGGTTTCTCCTCATTGGTTTCCTTCCAATTGTATTCTGTGTGATTTCAAATTGTTGTCTGACAAACACAATACAAGTGATGAATTAGCAGCCGACTTTGTTTGTAATTGACTGAGTAGTTGGAAAAAAAGCTACTTGCTGGAATTGCATCAACACTAAGAACACAATAAACATTTACTAACCAAAAGAGAATAGGAGCTGCTTTTTATAATGTGGAAAATGTATAAATAAATAAATGAGAATTAAGTTATATTACCATAATTTCTCAGTTAAATTCAGGACCTTGTGTAACAGTCAATGCCCGTGTCAATACAACCAAATGTATAATAGTACAGAGATTGTTATTGCTGTTGGCATTATTGTTATTTTTGAAGTAGTTGTCTTTATTGTTACTATCATTATTATAAATGTGTATGTACAGGCATGTGTACATGTACCTCTGTGTATATGTATGTATAAGTATACAGCATATATGTATATATATGTATATTGCTCTAATGAATAGTGGTCCTTGACAGTCAGAATTTAACTGAAGGTGTCTGTATGCATGCATGCACAGTTATGTATGTCAACTTATCTATCAATATTTATCCACTCTCTTCTTTTGCTCCTCTTTGTTTCTGTCCATCCTTTTTTATATAGTGTGTACTATATTGGCATGTCTGTCATTTTATTGCAACAAAATTCACCACACATTCATTTACATACACTACAAGACATCAAACACTGCATTAATCACCATACTGCACACACTGCACCTGTAACTCTCTTGTCTCCTTTTTTTTATATGTTCTCAGTTCAAAAAGAGCTGAGTGGAATAAGGAAACCTTTTCTGATCTAAGTGACTATTTAAAAGGATTCTGTTTCTGTCACACCACAGCCATGCATACATACTCATACCTCATGCCACATTTACATTATCCACACAAACTGATATCTGTGTACACCATGCCCATACCTTCATACCTCAGATGTACACTTGCACACATCTTCATGTCTCACACGTACCTTTACGTATACATATAAACAAGCATAATATTACTTTCAAGTGACGTAATTGCTTATGCATTAAGTCTAACCATGAGATTATGAGCTGACCCCAGGAATGACCCCTGGGCAATGCAGGTTATGATATTCTATGTTATCACTGTGTAATCACAAAATAAATTTAACTCTGGCATATTACACATAGTTCCATTTTGAAGAAAAACAAAGGCCAAAGAAAATCAGGTGAAAGAAAAACTTCTCAAGTTTTCTTCGTCAAAGGTTAAGTGACTAAGAAATTGTTTAGTCAGGGCGCACCGTTAACTGGTATCAAAATGACTGACACTAAAATTGTCAGGGCTACATGTCTATTCAACCACTTGCCCTGACAATTTAATAGGTTTCCTTTAAGGATAGTTGCTTCAGTGTCGTTGACTGACAGTTCAGCTTCATATCTTTTTTACTTACAGTAGCCTATATTGACACCACATAGCTATAATGACCTATACCTCATTATTTTTCCAATTATGTAACATATGTATGATGTTTCTGCTCTTTGGAAACTTCAGTATGTGGTCTTAGATGGGATACATACCCATACAGCATGAGAGTGATTAGAAATATTGGAATTCATATGTCTTTTTCCCTGTAGTAAAGTTCTAAGTATTGTTGTTATTGAGCTAAAAGGTGTTTTGCAAAGTTCTGCATACCAGTTGAGAAGCTGCCAGCTGAGAGGGTTTTTTATTTCCATGTTAAAGTATCTGTTTCAATTTCAGGGAATATTTGGTTATTTTAGGGAGTGACATCTAGCTCTCACAATTCCCCCATGTACTGCTGACATTAGCTTTTGACTCCTATCCCATTTTCATACTACTTTACAGCACTATCACATATCATCAATAATAAAACTAGATGAAAGAGCTCCAACGGACATCGCTGGACTCCAAGTGCACCCATAACACGCAGAAGATAGTCAGGAAAGTTCAGCAGTAGACTGTGCTTCTGAGAAAATTTGGAATACCCTCCAAACCTTCAGTGATTTCTGGAGAGCATCCTGACAAACTCCATCACTGTGTGGTATGAAAACTATAACAAACAGGATAGGAAGGCTCTCCAGGGTGTGATTAAATCTGCACAATTCATTTGTGGAACAGCCTTTCCATCACTTCAGGAAATTTGCAGGACCAGGGTCATGAAGAGGGCATGGTACACTATAAGGACTGCATCCACCCACAAAACAAACCATCCTGTTCACAGCCATGCTGTCTCCGAGACACCACTAAAGTTTTAGAGCCAGAATAACAAGCCTCCAAAACACTGACTTGTTGTCTGAACATTTAACAGCATTACACATTTCTCAACATACTATAAACAATAGCTGACCTTAATTTGACTCTTACTCTTCTTAAGTAAACGACCCTGTTCTATTACTGTACACATATCTTTATGCTTAAGTGAAGCTTATTTTATCTGTTGCTGGTGTAAATCAGTTCTGAGTTCTGTGTGCACAAAGACGAGTAAACTATTAATTTCATTGCTTGTTTATTTTGTTTGTTTTTCATTTTGCATATGACAATTAACCTTTTAACCTAAGTCACTGAGACTACTCTGTTACTTGCAAAACAGAGCAGTCTCTCTACATAATCCATTCCAAAATTTAAAAAAAAACAAAACAAAAACTTGAGGTAAGTTTTGAAGGGTAGAAAAAAATGAGACCAAGATTACTGCAGGAATTAGAGGAATTTAGGATAACTTGCATATGAACACACATGTTTGTAAATATAGCATCGATATATAGCATACTCTGTTTTTTTTTTTTTTACTTTTTTTGTTTTGTATTTTGAAGTACTAAGGTTAAATTATAACACTCTTAAAGGCTCTATGTACACAAGCTTAAATATAGATACTGTGGCTGGATGAGTAGCTTAGTTGTAGCAGATGGAGTACACTGAAACAGGCAGAATGAGGAAGAGGAAGCAGCCACTGAATCCCAGATGTAATGAAGCTGAGTGACGAACCAAATCTGCATCCATCATCCTCTCATCCTCTTGGATGGCTCCATCAGCAATGAGTCCCATCACCAGCTAATACGGCTGAATGACTGTGCTGAAAATACAATCTACTTTCCAATATGACTATTGGTTCAAATGTTGGTATCGTCTCTTTTCATTCTGGATTTGGAGTTCTCAGGGTGAAAATGAGAAGCACATCAGTTGGATATATTAATTCACTGGGGCTACTTGCAGAGAGTTGTAGACATTGTAAGTAGCACAGTAGAGAAATGAGCATAATTTGCCAGTGATACCAAATGTAAAACCCTCAAGGAAATGATAAATTGTTCCCCACTTTATGCTTATGTTTCAGATTCTCTTTTTACCTCATTTTCTGCCACATCACAGTAGCCCGCTGCTTGCCAGGATCAGAGCACAGTTAAAGTGAATCCAATATACCTGGGTGGGGTGTCCAATCTTCAAGGTAACAGAATCCAGTAGGGGACAAAAGAATCTAATTGATTTGACTCTCAATGCACTGAGAGGAGCTAAATGAGCTCTGTTAGTGTGGTCATGGTTGAATTGAGAGGAATTTGGGAGGTCAGAGGATGTAAATGATCAGAAAAAGTCTAGTCCAGTCTAGATGAAATAGGACTGTCAGCTGCAATGATGCAGAGTAGAATATTTTCCAAAAAGGCTGATTTTTTTCATTTTTATTTCTATTTTTCATTTGATGGATGTTACACAACACATTCTTGGTCAGAATTACTGAAACAATGGAATTTTAAGAATATAATTCTGAAAATCGCCAAAAACAAATGCACATGAACCTAATTTTCTGTTATTAGAACAAGTCAAAAAATTACCAAGATTAATGTACAAAGGACAAAATGTGAAGCCATCTAGAAGCTTTTTCCACCTGCATGCCAGTAGTTCAGTCATTTTTAATTGCCACATACTACTTGCAATGATGGATCTCAGCTGTGCGAATGTTCGCAGATGAGTTGGGTCATTTTTTCACATTGATGGATGTGTTTGAGGTCAGCACCCTGCAGGATGAATTGAGCACATACATTTTCTGATGGTGAATAATCATCAGATATCTTTTGTATTTAGGGTCTCCAGACTCACAATGTTACCTGTAGATAGTGAGTTTATGAGCTTCATTTTGTGAGCGCAGGAAAAACGATGCACCATATTACCAAACATGCTTAAAAGCTTTGGTCTTTTTAGAGCAATAAACTTTGTGTTATTTATTATGTTCGAGGATTTTAACATTATTAAAAATGTTAATAACATTATTAAAAATGGCACTTTATAGTCCTTATACTGAGCACCTGCTGGCCCAGTTTAGCTATTAGCTGTCAGTGTAGCTCCCCATCACAATTCCACATGTCGAAACTGAGAGCTTTTTGATCACAGTCAAAAATAAAAAAATTCCAACTGGTTTTCAGTGATTGCTTATAACACACAAAAATATGATAATGATTATTAAATGGCAAGTTGACTGATTTAACATAGTATTTTATGTATATCCATCCATCCATTTTTTATGCCTGTTAGTTCCTGTGCAAGGTCATGGCGATCTGTTGAAGCCAGTCCCAGCTCATTTCAGGCAACAGCCAGGGGGACACCCTGGACAGGTTGTCAGTCCATCACAGGACCACATATATAGACAAACAACCACGCACATTCACACTCACACCTACAGGCAATTTAGAGTTTTAAATACATATATATGTATATATATATATATATATATATACACACACACATACATACATATATACACACACACACTATATATGTATATGTATATATATATATATATATATATATATATATATATATATATATATATATAT